>DWPA01003743.1:0-13690 GCA_018251375.1 Calpodes ethlius | reverse complement strand
CTAAGAAGAATTTATTTAAGGACACAATAGAAGAGAAAGAATCTATTAGGTATCAAGTTAGTTACATATTAACTACTAACTAAGTCAGTTACATACTTTTTTATTTTAAAATTGAGTGATTGAATGAATAAATCTTATCTAGTTTTGGTAATTTTATGTAAGTAGCTAATAAATAAGCGGACATACAAACATAACTGATTTAATAGAATGTGGTTACCATTGCCCCTGACAATCGCAACAAATGAATACATTTAAATCATGTTTCATGCTTTGGGGTATCTTAAATTGGTTCCAAAGTAAAAAAAATCATGAACATGACATTATATGCAAAACAAAATACTTAAAACAATAGTAAGAGGTCTTTAAGCGGTTACAGATTTATTTGATTCATGTAATTTACGTTTAATATGTATGTAACATAGTGATAGCACAGTGGTTTAAACGTTGGATTCACAAATGTGGAGGTGAGAGTTTGAATCCTACATGCACTCCTAATTTTCAAAAAGTTATGTATACAACTAAATTATCACCTTTTCGGTGAAAGAAAACATTGTGAGGAAACCTGCACGCGAGGATTCACCATAATGATCTCCAGGGGGTGTGAAGTCCACCAATCTGCATTTGGCCAGTGTAATGGACTATGGCCTGTACCCCTCTCATTGTGAGAGGAGACCCGAGCCCATCACTGGAGCAGCTATAGGTTGTTATTATTTATTACTATGTATGTAACAGATGACCTATAGGTGACAAGCTACCTGATTTGTTTAATTGTATTTTAACACCATCACTAGTAAACAACCTTTGCTTAACTTTGTTATATATAGGTCTCCAAATTGTATGTACACACATCATAATGTTCCTTTTTATTTAGGGCATTATATAAATTGGTTGTACTGGTGCAGTCTAGAATACTGGTCCAATTCTACCTCGGTAGACGAGGGTGACGTAAGAGACAACAGAAGCCGCCTTCACTGCTTAGTGAGAGGACTTTGCATAAGAATTACACTGTCAGCATTGTGATTAAGTAATTCATGTATTTGTTTTATTATTTTAGCTAGCACCACCTAGGATCACCCTTTTGATTCAGTTTGCCGTGAAACAAATCATTTAGAGCTAATTCTTATTTTCTTCTCTTCTTTTTTAACCGGCAACAAATCAGTGATCCCTATGGCGATGGTAAAAAAATTTAGTGAGATGGTTCGGCAAATCGGTGGTGGTTTACTTATAAGAAAAACTTTTATACGAAACTCTATACTAATTTTTATTTGTTATCCCGCGGAATTAATACAATTTTCTGGGATGAAAAGTATAATAGGTACAGACTACAGACCCATGATATAATCTATAATTATGCCGAATATTTTGTGCTTTTGCGCAACACTTGCACTTCTAGTTTTTGTCTTTATTGATCAAAAAACTTATTTATATATTTTTTATTAAGTAGTATGAAATATACAGGTTAGCCTCATTATAGTTTTATATTTATATAAATATCTAATAATATAAAAAATCCTTAAAAGGGCCATTGTCACCTTTTGATTAACATTTAAAAAAATATCTCGGCATACGTAATTAATAGTCGCTGTAGTTTTATCAAAATTGGGTTATTAATGAAACAAATAATGCTCATAGAAAAATCTTTATTTCCATTCAGTAATAAATACATATTATTATAATTTACTTCAAAACTGTTTGGTTACATGTATAGTGGATAATTGTTTATATGTTGTTAAATTTTGAGTTATTTTATTGCCAATTATTTATGGCATCTTTTATAAAAGTAAATATCACAGTTATTATTAAAAATATTTGTGACCAAAGAAATTGTAAAAAATCTAACATATCTATCTATTATACTATATGAGCGACTTGAGAGGTATAAAAATGATTTAAAATACAAGTCAACTCCGTTGCCTTACTATATTTTATAACACTAATGTTCTCGTTATGTATAATGTACTCATACAATTTATAATATAATTTTCTGCTGATTGCACAAGATTATCATTTATATGCATGGCATAGGTTCATTATAATTCCGCGTAATAAGGGAAAGTTCTTATATGGCCATAGAACCAGCTTATAGAAATTTATGAACATATTAAGAGGAAAATACAAAAATATTTAAAATGGAATTTATTCTGTACAGTAACTAACTATCAAAGCACCATTGTCACTCCATGGAGTTTCCATTTATACTCATATTGGCAAATCAACTTTAGACAGCATTAATATTTATATGTATAATAATATTTCATACAATTCACACATAAGGACATTCTCTTAATACAAATCTAATTATGCTATATTCTTACCTGAATACAGAAAAACATTAGGACATTAAGAATGTATAAAAAGACTTATTTAGTACATGAAGTTATGTATATATGGCATATCTGTTTATAGGATTAAATACAAAAGTAGCGTAATTACGTGTACTTATTATTTACCTTAAAATTAAATAAATATTTTACAATAGAACGTATTGTTATATTTAAAGGCATGTCACTTTCCAATATAATTTTATGTCAATTATTACATTATGAGTATGTTTATAGAGTAATTGTTATTAATATTAAAGCATTGGATATAGTAATTATGAAGTGGTATATTTTTGATTAGGTAATAGTAAACTACATATATCATCGCGGTTATGTGTTTTCCTACACATATATTTATACATATATATTCATTAAATACTGACATCGATCGACAATACAAACTGTACAGCAGCTAAGTGAGTGGTGTTATGTACCTTACATATCATAAAAAACCAAGCACTCGATCATATTGAGATCAAAATGTACATATACAATTACAAAAAAAAAAATGCCTCATCGCTACAATTATGCTAAAAGATTACGTAACTAATAATTATTCGTAGGCATTCATTTAATACTAAACAGGCAGTGCATTGTTTGCGCAACAGTGTGATTACCCTACTCAGACGTCGGCGATATGTACTGTTGAATTAAAAATGCATATCGATGTAATCCTACTATTATTTTATAGTACAAAAGAAAACAGGCGTGTAATGATTAAAATTAATTTTGGTGTTTAGTTACTAGGTTCAACAGGTTCGGATTGTTGCAATAAGTAGGATTAGGGACGTAAATATAAGTAGGAGGCTGTTTTTGGGGTTCGTGGCAGTGGAGCTCGGTGAGCGGAGAGTGGAGCCGGGGGCGGGCAGCGCGCGGAAAGGCGCGCGCCGACCAGCGCGTTCCTCTGGGCACGCCATCCAGAACGGAGCAGATGGAAGTTGTTTCTCATGTTCCACGCGCATTTGCAGGTCGTTGAACTTCCAGAAGCCTTTTCCTTTGAAGAAGTACGTCTTACCTGTACAGCAAAAATAATAATAAGTATAAACCATAGTATTGTTAAGGTACGTAATTATAAATGGAGGTTATCAAATACATTTTTATTTATTCAGAATGTTGGCCTTAGATTTTTCTTTGTCGTAAGTGGCAGGAACTGGGAATCCAACCCTGGACCCTTCCATCGGTTGTAAAGGTCACTTTCCACTGAGCTATTGGGTGGTCACTTACAGCCGTATAGGATGACTACGTAGAAGGAGCAAGAGAGTAATGCAGTAATTTGTGGTCATTATTTTTTTTAAACAGGATAATTTTCGAACATGTGTAAAATCAAGAGTAAAACGTTTTGTCAGCCAAGACGAAAGTAGACGACTGAGCACCAAGTTGTTCATATGAGAGTGACTGAAAATTACCATCTTTCCACTGGAAAACACTGTCGATGTTATATCCCACTCCTTTCCACATCGCCATGTCTCGAGGGTAGTCTGGTTCAACGCGTCCGATGTCTTCGTCGTACCTGAAAATAAATTGATTTATCTTATTAATATTTCATATCATTCTATTGAAAATAAAATAAATAATTTTACTATCTCTTCCTCGCAAAGATACAAACACTGGCCTAACAAAGTCCAGCAACCAAGACCTAAATAAGGACCTTTAGCTTCATGCAAGGGTTAATTACTATTTTTTGTATATAACTAGCTTTTAACCGCGGCTTCCCTCCATGTTTTTCTTTTTATAAAAAGTATCCTACGTTAGTTATATTATAGTTATGTTATATTACCTGCAAGAATATGTGTACAAAGTCATGATGATCAGTTACGTAGTTTTCGTGTGAAAGTGTAAAAAATTACTTACATTCGCATTTATAATATTAGGAGGAATAATATTTTATTTAACTAGTATATATTCACTTATAACTTACTTCCAATACATGGTGCCGCTGTAGAAATATGTCTTGCCATTGTGTCCCCAGACCATGGCAGCGTCTAACCTTTCCAAGCTGTCGGGTAAACCCAGCCGCGACAAGGTTTTCGGATATCCACCCATTAGGTATTGGGAATCGAACAAGTACAATTGCCTGCCTAAAACATTACAATAAAAAATTAATTACAAGATCATATGAAAATAATTAAAAACTCTTATAAAGATAATCATTCTTGATTAGAGACATTTAAACATTTGGTTTGAAATAAAGTTTTATGCATTCATCGTCAAATTTTTCAGCACCCAACAACATTTCGAGAGCTTGTTTCTCTAAATAAATTATTTGAGCACCGTCGCTACGTTTCGCCGAGGATTGCACACGTTAGATTTTCAGCTTTGCACAAAAATTAAAAGCCATTAAAATTGTACTGGAAACGAAACAACACGGACGCCTGCAGAGATAGCTTTTAAGAGTCGAAAGTTAGCTATGGAGCCACTTAACTTACCTACGAAAAATGCGATTTTGCGGTCTGGTCTTTCATAAACTGCATCAACATGTGTAAGATTCTTTGGTAGTCCTGACCACATTCTCGATATCTCTATTGGATAGCCAGCATATCGACCATCGGCTCCTATCCTCCAGTGATACTGAAGAAAAAAAAACATTTTTTATGTGCTCAGTGATGAAAGTCATCTTATCTTATTACGTAAATAAAAATAAGAATAAAAGAAATTATAATTTTAAGATATAAGAATACATGTTTTATTCTAATCAATTTATATCATATAGATACGTAGAAATTTCCTACGAAAAAGGTTACTCTTTCGTAGTTTATTTCATTATAGTGTCCCCAGACAGGTTTAGTGGTTTTAGTCTAATTTTGGCATTCCTCTCGCTATTACATAAATGCATTTTCATGTGCGGGCCTTTCAGTTTTTAATTTTACCTATAAACATTGTAAAACTTACCCTATTTTTAAATATAAACAATTCTCCGCGTATAAGAGCTACGGCATCGTAACTTGTATCGCAAGTATCTGGTATGTCTGATGGATACGTAGGTTTTACTGTGGTAGTTTTTACGGGGTAATAGGGTTTTTTCTTTGGATAGTCTTGACGTGGATCAGATGGGTAATTTGGTTTAGGATGGCTCGGATACTCGGAACGAACATGAGGATATCGTGGTCTATAAGTGGTAGGATGAGTCGAAGTTTCTGTAGTACGCGGGTAGTGGTTATGGTTTGTTCGTCTAGGATGCTCTTCACCCGTGTCGTGATGTCGACGTTCTGGATAATATGTAGGTCTTTCAGGATAATTCGGCCTATCCGGGTACGTTGGCCTTTCAGGCTGACTCGGTCTTTCCGGATAACTAGGCGGTCTCTCCGGATAACTTGGCCTCTCTGGATTATAATTGGGGTATCTGCTAGGAGCGCGTGGGAATGGGGTGTAGGTACGGTGATAAGGATGTCTTCCAGGGTGATGTTGGTGGATGTAAGGTCTTCTAGTTGTAGTGGTTGTAGTTGTTGTGGTCGTCGAAGTGGTTGGCGGAGGTGTTTCTATCGGTCGGTAGTAAGGTATCTTTGCCCATGTTCTTTGCACTTTAGGACCTAAAGAAAGAAAATTTGATTTAGTCATCAATATTAAGAATAGTTACGTATTTTTTGGATAACAGTGAATGTAAGTCGAACACTCACCATACATTTGTTGTATTCCATTACGATCATCTTCAGGCAATACGAAGTTTGGTTGAATCCCTTGATACCATGGAAACATCAAGGCTCCTTTGACAGAACTATGGCTTAGGCCTAACGAATGTCCAAATTCGTGAGCGGCTACGGCGAATAATGAAGTACCTGTAAAATAAACCATTCACATTTAACAGAATCGTAGTATTGCTGTTAAGTTTCATGTAGTCCAAATAGGAGGTTGTAGTACGTTGTAGTGTATATGTCGACTGGAACAGTGCAATGTGTAAATGTTTACACGTGGTTAGCCGGAACCATTACGAAGTGTCGATGTTCGTGTAAATTATCCTGTAGCTATGCGCTACGTCTAGGTATCTACCTAGATTGGTAGGCCTTACGGCTCACACGTTCGTAGGGCGTGTCCGTATAGCCACGTATAGCTGCGGTTGCCCCTGATATTGGGTTCCCCATATTGTATTAACATTACATGTACTCATGCATAGCGTACTGTACACATGCGGAGAACTACATTGATACGTTATGAAAATGATATATGCAGACACATCGCCTAACTCGTATCGCGATGTAATTTTGTTAGTTAATTAAGCATTAATATTGTCCGTGATGTTGGATTTTGAGCCTTTGTTACGTATTGCATGTAATTAAACGGCCACTGCAGGCTTTAATAGATCAAAATGAACTATTGCTCTCAATGATATTCGGTAAGGTCCGTCCGTCGAGCCCAGCCATTTGCATGTCAAAACGTCACACTACGACTGTGACATTTTCATTTCCGAACTTTCGATCGAAAATAGCTGTTTTGATGTTATGTCGTGAAATGATATCTTGTTTTCTTCCCATGTTTATGATAGTCAGTATTCGCTACTAACTATACTACTAATAGTACTAATAAATTAATAGGTAGGTACTTTAATAAGTATATCAAAGTTACCTACAAACATTTTAGGACATTCGGTTTCGAGATGTAAGGGTAGAGGTTACTGCCAGGCGGATTATACTTAGACGCAATCCAACGGCTTGGGGTCTCGGTTACAGATAACGCCGGATATGCTACGTCATCTATTCGAAGGTCTGCCCGCTTCATCATACGTGCTGATTAGGCCAGTAAAATAAAGTGATAAACGAATTATGGACGCTTTGGAAATGAAACTGAAAATTGTATTTGATTTCAAAATGGTAGAATATTCTCTTCTGAAATTTAAAGGTTCATCCGTATATCGAATGGTTACTATATCCGCCCGCTAAACAAAGGGTTTTGGGTTCGATTCCGAGCGAGGTAGGTTTTGAAAGTTGACTTTTAAATTTCTGTTTTCGGTCTGGGTGTCTGTGTTTTCTTGTAGTTTTGAGTTGTCGATGGTTCCTACGACAAGGGATTCTAAGGTCAAGCTAACAGTGTGTAGCGCTATGTTTTTTTTACTTACATTATAAAAGTGAACTGAGTAATAAATGAAAAATATGCAATTATTTACAAGTAATTTGTGCGCATATTTATGTATCAATTATATCAGTATAGTTGACAATTAAATTATTTATTATTTATTAAAATTTATTATTTATGAAGTATACCTATACAATAACTTGGTGTGTATTATTTTTTTACTTTAGTCAATGATAAATAAGGGATATAAATAATAATTTATTCATGGGATAAACTACTTCATAATTCAAACTTCAAATAAACGTAGTCGCGTTTTAGTACGTTAAAAAGTATAATATGTATTTTAATAGCGTAAGTTAATGGTTGTTCACATATAGAAACTATAACTGACCTTCTTCGTCATCGTTCTTGGGTTGCAACAACCATAGCTCGTCATCGTCGAAGTGCGCATCGCCGCCCCGTCCTGACCCTGGGAAGAAAGCGTGGGCGAGGATTGAGCCGCGCCCGTCGAACGGATATGCGTCGTCGTGGTAGCGTCTGCAAACAATATCGATCGTGGTTAAAATCACAAGCAATTACGTAAGCGTTTTAATACTGGCGCCCAACAGGGACTGAAATGCATGTTAGAAAAACAAGGAATGTGAGATGTGTGTTTTATTATAGGAGAACTTTGGTACAATCGCACACACCTTAGCTTTTTTATGAAATATGGACATTATATAACCAATGTCATATACTAGGCCATGGGATAGGTGAGATGTGATGAATATAACGGTTGGCAATTAACGTAAGCAATAAGGCATCAGCACTCTTCCTCTGAAGTCTAATGATAAAACTAGGTGGTCTAGGATAATGTATTCATCCCACAAACAAACAACTGTGACTGTAATGAAGTCTGCAGAGCAATCAAAGTTGCTTCCCCGGGGTCCACGCTCGGACACTATCCACAATCATTTTTCGCTGACAGAATACAGCGGGAAGACCTTTTCCATGCATATTTCACGCAATATTAGCTGACCGTTGCGTTATTGAGTTTCTATGCGAAAGTTCTGCAATTAGTTTGTCTGAGGTTTTTCTCGTAGCATACGAGTTCTGGCCGCAATGTCGGATAACCTCTAGACAATGCATACAGTTTCTCGGTTGTAATTATCATAACTTGTCACCGCTTTGTTTCAAAAATATATTATATTTTTAATTGGTATACTTCACCCGCAAGAGTTGTTGGAGATTTTAATTAAATTTAATGTCCGTTCCATTATATCCTATATGGTGTGTTTACCTACTTCTATGAATTAGAAAATTACTTTGCTAAAAGTTAAAAATACACTTCAACTATTATTTAGATGAAGTTTTATGCAACCTATTTCAAATATCGTTCAACATATACGTTTCTGAGATAAGTAATCCGTTAGATGATTCTAGTATTGGCTTGATTTTGTGGTACTAGTGCCAAGGGATGCAATTTTTTGTCAAGTTATAAATTTTCAACCTATTCTGTTGTAAAAATCGAGTCCAATAGAGTTTCTTTTGGCTCATTTTCATCAAAATTTTCTGAAACAGTTACAAGAATAGATTTGTTTCAGTTTTTATTATTAAGTATATATATCAGTTACCCCATATTTAGAGCTACGAGTGCTACGTAACGTAGCATGATCCTAAGTAAAGCTCTTTCTGTAATAAACATGTTACAAGCTATGTTTAAACCAAGCTTTACCATTTCTGAGCAAACATTTTTTGTTAATTTTTTTTACTTCGGTCATGAATCAAACCCATTACTCATCGTAGGGTCACTAGCAACTGGGTAATGAGATAGCCAACTATCATTCAGTAATTTTTAGACTTAAAATATAAAACGAAAATTGTTTGTACATAACAACCTCTTTGACATTCCCGCCCCTGCACTAGAATTCTGTGTCATGGACACAAACAATTGAGACATCAAGAACAACAGCGAAGCCCTGTGTACAAACATTTATATGTCACATAAATGTCTGTCCCAGAACACCGAGCAGAATAGACACAGTACTACAGAATCGTAGTATTAATAGGTCCACACATTTCACAATACTGTATGTAGGTAATTTTAGAGCAAAATACTTAAATTTGTCGTTGTTAAAAGCACAAAAACAATTTATGAGAGTTGCAAAGTTATTTTTAATCTCGGTGGTTACACGTTCACATAAAAAGCTTTTGGTAACAAAATGTGTATAAAACTGTCGTAATAGAGGTATAAAAGTTAGTGTTTAAAACGGTCAACTATAAGCTACATACGTGTATTATACGACATGACCTTTTTCAGGGGAAATTGTGGAATGAGGAAGTGTCGCGCTGACATACGCCATCAAATATAATGGCCTCAGAATGGAAAGTTTCCGAGGACGGGAATGATTTATCGCACTGATGGTATCAGCCCTCCTTCATCGAGACGGATTGACAATAGAGATGCAAATAACCTCGATGAAACTCCACAGATAATAAGTATTCGTCGGCTTTTTAATTTCATTCCAAAGGTTTTTGCTGTTTTGAAAAAGGATCTGATGTTGAATTTTAATACTTTTATTTTTTTCGTTCCTATTTCCTTTTTTTGTGAAAAGTTTAATAAAATAAATAGCATTCTATTAATCTGGTTATATCCAGCATGTTATGCTAAACAATGCTAAACAAACATAAATAAACACAAAAACATAAATAAATGCTTTTTATGATTAGATATTTATGTAGTCGGTCAAAGAGCGGACAAGAGGGGAGCGGATGGTTAGTCGTCACTGCTACCTATATCACTGGGTAAAGCGGAAACGAAGATCGGATTATTATTTCATTATATCTCGCTTTGCAACGCTGCGACCACAACAAGTAAAAACATCCCATCATCTATTTTTTGACATAGGTATACGGTCGAAGGACCTTATTTATAATGAGTTCGCTCCCCCCACCTAGACGACAAAAACGAAATATTTTCCCTCCTGGCCACAAAAAATACTACCTACTTACATGTATCACGATTTAAAAAAAAAACTTATCTGGGTTTATTGAGATCGGTGAGTAAATATAATCCAACGATAGCGGTCCCTATCGAATAATTCTACTTTTAGCTCTCGTGAGTGAAGCAGCTAAGTTGTACCGACCGACGTATCCTTTATTACCCGGGCAATATTACACTTTATGAGTGTAATAAATCTCTCGGCGCATACACTGGGGTGCAATGCTTTCTGCAATCACTCAACACCACACAGCTTATTCGGTTAATGAAGATTTACTCGGCTTCTTTATTTCACCCAGTAAGTACGTGAGTTAAAAGGGAAGGACTACATTTTTGTATCGTTATTGGTACCGTATTATTTACATTATATCCTAGTTAGCTACTACGGCTTTGGTAGATAAATAGACTATCTTTCTCCATAGTTTATTACGTAATTCTTTCAATACATATTTTCATTTTATACCTACATATAAATATAATTGTGATGAATTAAAGCAATTACGAACAATGATTACAATCTTTTCAACGGCGCGACTTGCGTTTATGTTAAACAATTATTATAATATGATACTCCATCTTAACATATCCTGTTCTTAAATTTATAAAGGCTTTGTAATTAAATTCGTACGTACATTGTACAATATTGAACTGCGGTTAGAATCACATAAAGCGTCTTTTATAGAGTGTAATATAACTTAACGACTAAACACATAAAATCTATAAAAGGTAGGTTTACATCGCTAATATACACAAATATAGATCTCTACTCCTTTGCGAAATATTCACTTCCATTATGTGTTCAAGCTTCCATATTATTGCGTGAAATATTAAATGCGCGGGAAAATAAAATGAGCTGTAAAGCAAACGTTATGGCAATGATGAATGCTATTTGTGGTTAATGAATTTACCATATGCTGTCGATCGGTTTATCGACATTTTTATAATAATTGGTTCATTAATTTAACACTAGCCGGTTGGGAAAATTATATCATATTAGAAGTAATACAAGTTAATTGCCTATTTGGGTGAGTATACTATTTACAGGTAAAATATACATACGATACTTAAGAAATTGGTACGTAGGGATTTAAACAATAAATATTACAGGGATTTTTTTTTAAATCGTATAAATAAAATTTTTAGCAGTACTAAATAATAATTACTGAATTAAGATCGCAAGGAAAGCAACGCAATGACGCAAATTAATGTAAGATTCGTATTTAAATAAACATTTCTTCAATGTGTTTCATTTCAGAATAAACAGGATTGTACTTAGTGTGTTTACCACATTAATCTAATGTGTCGCTTACAAACCGACAAGAGTAGTTAAAAAAAAAGAAATAGAAATTTTGCACCGTTTCTTACATATATGTGCTCGTAACCAATAAGAATTAAATTGGAAAAAATCTCACGCTGATCTAAACTTTAGTGGCTTCGTAGTTTTCCGAGAAAAATAATACATTATGCGGTGAAGTATCGCGGTGAAGTTTGCGTTGCAAGTTTGCAGCGACGTGCGACGTGCGACGTGCGACGTGCGACCTTCGGCCGCGTCGTGCGGCTTGTAGGCTCGAGGAAGAGAACCATACGAAGTATCACAGTTGCTAGAAATAAATAAATAAATTTAAATAGCTATAGGGATATTTAGCTTAAATTAGAATTTATATTAATTTTTAAGTCTACGTAATAGTTTACAATG
This sequence comes from Calpodes ethlius, assembly GCA_018251375.1. Classification (NCBI taxonomy): domain Eukaryota; kingdom Metazoa; phylum Arthropoda; class Insecta; order Lepidoptera; family Hesperiidae; genus Calpodes; species Calpodes ethlius. Next base: position 1,689 of record DWPA01003743.1, on the reverse strand, counting down.
TACCACACGCTATGCAGCGGTTTTAACGTACTTAACTAAATAATACACTAATCTAAAGTTGTACAAATCATATTTCCGAAATCACACCCGGGGCCCAGTGTGAAGATCCTCCCCGCCAATTTCCATTACTGGAGGCATATCGACCTTCCAACGCCTACTTCACCGAGATGGATATTCGTTATCCACGTAATTACTTAACAACTAGGTGCAATTTTATAAGCGTTTACTTACGTTACATTACTTTAACAAAATACCGCCCGATTACACTTTAGATACATTCATAATATTATTTACAATTTCCAAATGGTGAACAGATCACTTGGCTAAGAACTGTATCCAAGATCAAAAGATCACATCAATTATCTTTATATATGGTAAATGTAGTTTAATTACAATCTAAATGAGCAGCTCGTGAACAACGTTGACAACATGTACATAATGTTTGTTACTCGGTATTAGATAGCTCAGATTAAGTACTTATAACTTTACATGACTCAATGGCATCTTATACCTATCGTACAATATTCAAAGGGAATCTATTGACTCAGATAACTAATTTACACATAACACGTAATATATTTATTTAGAATATGAAATTTTATATTCTATCGACTAATTTTGATCGCACATGGACTGTATTACTTAGCTCGGCCAAGGAACGGACCGAAAAAGTCAAGAGGATACAATGTGCAATACAATGATACGATGAAGTAATTTTATAATATTTCATGTCAACATTTATATTACGATTAATAACAGATCTACGCACACTACACGGTTACACCACATTGAGACAATGATGTGCACACAATGAAATTACGCCCTCTAGTGGATCTACGAGCGTAATTCTAGTCCCCATCCGAAATAACATTGGTTCACAACAATATTGACTATACAATAATAGGCAAGCGATACGTGCCGGCTTCCAATTAAAAACAAATCATTTCAAATTTCAATCAAAAACGTTATTTGATTTACTGCCGGGTTCTTATATGGTGATGATCTGCATGGAATATTAACGCAAATCAGTGGATTTCAGCTATAATTGAAAGCTGTAGGCTATCCAGAAACCAGATTTAAACTTCGCTCTGCATGCAGTGGATCGACGAGTCCTCCGAGAGCTCATCCATTGAAGAATCCGTGAAAGACGTTCCATCTGAAATATACAAATTAAGTATTTATGTAAGAATGTAATAGCTATTATTGACACAATGAGTTGGGGATGTCAAAAAATTAACTCCTCTCGCAAAAGACATATCTGTTTCATTGATCACAATACACCAGGTAAACGTGGTAAAGTGTTCATTTAGTACTGTAACACCCCACATTAATGATAATTTTGTTAACTTCTACAAGTTTTAACACAGGTGTAATAAATAACGCTAAAAATTTCAATGAAATATTAGTACATGTTAATAGACATATTGTTGTGTATAGTACATAGGTCTACAAATTAATCATACTTTAAACATTTCACTACAAAGCTGAAAATTAAAGTTGGTGTTTTAAGTTTGTACTGTGGTCACTATGGCTCTTTTCCGTAACAGAGTCGATAGTGGTGTTGCGTGTGATAGGGCTCTGAGTTCTATTTTCAATAAAGTCAAATATTTTAGAGCCAGATAAATGCCCGCGAATATTCGGGAATGTTCACGTCGCTCGCAGCCGAAGGCGATGTAATGAGGGGGTATG
>DWPA01003742.1:0-13690 GCA_018251375.1 Calpodes ethlius | reverse complement strand
TCAACCTTTGCGGTCACGTAGTAAATTTTTAGTTTACGTAGCACTTTCATGCATCGACCTGTCGTTTCTTGAACAACAAATGGAAAGTAATAATTACATTACATTTTAATCACCTTATATTGTTGTCTTATTCATATTATTATGAAATTAACTAGGGAAAGAATAATGCTTATATCGAACGGCCATCATACGTCGATTGACGACAGTCTTTTGTTTCAACAAAAGGACTCACGATCCATTGAAAACTTTAACAATAAGGTAATTAAGTTCAATATTCTACGACGATGTTCAACATCGAGTTCTATATTTAAAAACCGTGATTGACAAACATAACAGAGGTTTTTCGCGCGACAGTTAAATATAGCCGCGGTGCGTCAATATTAATATCACTCAGCAAACTTCGCTCGACATTAACACAACGGCCAAAACACGAAGAAAAACGAGGCCGCTAATAACCTGCACTGTATCTAGATAGATATCCTGCGTGCTAAATACCATCACCTTGACCAACGGCTAGATAACGCTAGGGCTGGCTACAGGCGTGTTTGAAGTGCCACAACCCGGAATTGTAAAATGCTTGCGTTATCTGTGTACTGTGTACACCGGACGAGTACGCTTGAAAGCCATCGTCTGTGATACGAATGTTGAACCAATATTGTATATTATCGATATAATCTACTAGATAATAGTCATAATACTACCCAGAAGGAATACTGATAGGACAGTAAATATCTACTGTTAGAAACTACTTTATTGTTCCTTCTATATGCAATTATAATATCCCTGCCGCATCGTTAATGTTAGTGTTAAGGGCTGCGTTCAAATGCGTCTTAATTAATGCATTAAAATGCTTAGTAACGTTAATGTTTTTTTTTTTTTGTAGACCTATATACATTTATTTTTTAATTAAGTATCCCGCTCGGCTAGACTCGGGTCTCACATCACACGAGTCAAGTACAATTTGGAAAACTTAAGAAATCTTTTACACCGTTATGGAGAATTATGAGATGAGCGGGATTTAAGTCGCAAAAACCGATAATTAACAAATATTACGCACTTAACTTTAAAAAAAATAAAAGTGCGTGCAAGATTCTAACTAAAAGTGTAAATCTTCTGTGTTCTAGAAGCCAACATTCCTACCACTAAACTATTATTATCACTATTTCATAATGATAATAGCCTAGTGGTAATACATACATGTATTAAAATAAGAATGCAATACACTATGATGTAAAGAGAGGCGAATCTGACATCATCTCCTTTCATCTTTCTTTAAGACGACTGATGTCTTTTCTATTAAAAGATCTCTGGCCTCTGAACCAGGTTAATTCTGATTTCGTGAACAATAGATGAAATTTTAGAAGAGAAAATTCTAGAATTTCTAGAATGAACCGTGGAACATTTGAAACTACTATTGATCGTAGTGTCAGAAATTTGTTAACTAACCGTATTCATTTTCATTTGCAACAAGCCGATGATGTCTTTGGTTAGGGCATCCTTGGCTCATGGTGAGTGTGACAACCGTTTATTATTAGATGGTATAAAGTGAAAAGGATAAAGATAAGAAAACATTAAATAAAATGTGATATTCAAGAAAAGTGTTCTATCTCTCTTGAACGATCCACTTTCACTTTTAATGTATTGTAATTATTTACCTATAAGCCCTCTTCACCAAGAACTGTTATACCTTATATCATTTGTGATAAATGAATGCCATTAAACGATCTCATAAAACTGGTTATATTATGAGGAGTAAAAACAAGGAAAAGTTTATCGAAGATAACGTTAGCTAATTAATTAATTATGTACTAGTCACGTGTTACTAGTAATTACGTCTTAAACAGACAATAAATCGACCACCTAGTAATCAGATTATTGACTCGTAGTTGCAACAGATAAACAGAACACTCTTTATCGACATTCAGTTTAAATTTTTAGTTAAACAAATAGTAATCGATACAAGACTACGTTGTCATTAAGGAGATATCTCTTCCTGAAAACCTTTGGAGATGACACGATATTGTGAAGAGATACGAGAGAAACTTAATACGTTAAAAGTAAACGTACAGGTACACATATTTTACCTGTGTTAATAGTATGCATACATAATGCATATTTTAAATGATATTTAAATCATAACATAAGATAAAATAGAATAAAAACAAAGATCCAAGAGCAAAACATTAAATCTCACGTGGACCTAGTTGAAAATAGTAATTTAAGAGAAGTGGCTGTATTTCTGGATTTTGTGACAGACCAGGAGGGCATTGACGGTAATGACACTAATGACTGTATTATCGACACCAGGACGATTAGAAGCGAGTTTACAACCCACAGTGGGCACAATGGCGATGCAAATAATCGCGATTATGGCAAGGTTGACGTCGGTCGTCGGAGGGTTCGTTCAACTGACCGCGAACGATGACACGGTGCGCGCGCGCAGCGTCGCGGCGTCACATGCGCTCGCCAGCCACTACCACGCGACGCGCCGATGGCAACTGATTACCCAACCCATTAATTCTCCGATGATTGATTACTTTACAAAAATAACATGTTATCGGTCCGCTCCCTACGACTGTCCTTCGCCGAGCAGACGGTAAAAATTTTAAACTCGAAGCATGATGCAACGAGACGTAACAAGGAAAAACAATGTTTTTAGCCGAACACTATTATCGTCATTATCCTGAACGAGCATAAACGTAGCGTTCGTTCATCTCTACACTTATTTTCGTTTACGTCGACTTACCGATTCCTTTTATCTGCAAAATGCAATCCAAAAATCACACTTCACTGAGCAACAAAGAACATTAACCGGCGAAAAAACTCAAAAACTTGTCGTAACTTGATACAACAGGCGCGACACGCGTGCGCACAACGAAAACAATCGGCTGACAGATGTCGGTCGGCGTCGGAAAACCCCCTCGAAAACTGCGCGGCGTAGAGGACGTAGCGTGTAAATATTATGCTTCGACTGGACAAAGGTTTTTGTTATCTAAAACCCGGGTCAGCGAGCGTGAACACGAGCCGCGCGGCCAGCGGTAAACCGTGGAGTGAGGCTCGCGCGCCGGCCCCGCCACCGTCTGATAAGCCTGGCGCGACGCCCCCCGGCGACGCCTACGCCCCACTCGGCGCCGCCGGTGCATCGTAAGTCGTAAACACCACCGGCCGCCCCTCGGCACCCGTCGTCCACCGCCGTCGCCGCCGCCGCCGCCGCCACCGCCGCCGACCACCAGACGGGCCCCCGCGCATTATGCACCGCACCTACGCACAATTTCACAACTGCATCGGGTCGACGCGCAGCAAATCGACAACTTTCGACTCCTTAAAAAGACAAGGAAACAGAACGCCGATTGCGAAACCGCGTCGGCACCCCAGATACCGGTGAGAACAATGAGGCGCAAACAAACGCAGAACCTTTTTAGTATCCTCCTAATTGGGCTGAGGTACGCCGGGCCACAGAAATTCAATATGCAACGCGATCCGCTCGCTACATAAACGGAATAATTGAATTAGTGCGGGTATGTCGAGCACGAACACCCGATATTATTGGCCACCTATGATGCTATGAATCGGAACAAACATGGAAATTCTGAAATCAGAATACAACACAATTTTCTTTTACAGGAAACTGAAAAAAGTTGACTAATTTTTCAATGTTAATATTTAACGTGAACGTATCGTACCTATACCAGAAACAGATCATGCTTATCGTAATAATAAACGTTATATGAAGCGTAGGAAACATTTCAACCGCAAACATTTTTAATAACATCCTTAATGGTTCTTATAGTATCAGCATCACTAGAATGTAAAGTTTTACGATGTTACCCATAAAAGTAAACGGGTTTAAAAGTTCTAAATATAGTTTGGAGTAGTTCAATATTCAGTTGAAGCTTTAACAAACGTTAATATTTAAGTGAATTAATTGTATTACACTTAGAGCTTCATATGTTACTAAAGAAATTGTCACAGGTCTTCGCTTTACCTTTATCACATTGATATTGACTTAACACTCACTGAATAATGTATGACAAACACACAGACCATGTTCCCTGAGAAGACGAACGATGCTGCCATATAAGAAAGAGCTCCGTGGAACTATCTACAAATGGGAACAGATGAGAAAGAGAAAGATTGAGGACAATGTTAACTGCATCGTATTACCGTATGTTCGTAATAATAATGAAATTATAATGAAAAAAGACACCCGTTGTAGATTAGTTTAGTATTTCAATTGTGCAATTTTTCAACAATAAAATTTTATCACAATAATTGAAAATCAATTGAATCGAATTAAGAGTAAAAATTTGTGCTGGTTTAATCACAACTGACGCTATTAAAAATATGACGGTTAAAACGAATAATTATTATACATAGCTGTAAAAGTTGGTTAAAAGCTTTGTTTAAATCCAAAATGTAGTAATACCCAAACTAATTTAAAACCCACTACATTAAGACAAACAAGTTTTAATCCCTAAATATCATTAAAAAATAATTAGAAATGAAGATTAAGGTAATGATATTAAATTCTAGGTGAGTCTGTAAATGTAGTGCCAAATATAACAACTTAATTGTATTACCTGTTACCTTAGCTTTAAATTCGAACCTACAAGATGCTCAGTTGCATGATATGCCTACTTGGAAAGATTCAGATAAAACAAACAAAACACCAAAACATGTTTCTGATAGAACGTAAGACCTTTTGACGTGTAGCGGAATAATGAAATGCGTGGGAGTAGCTAAATACAAAATTGGATTCGAAGAATTGCAGCAAACAAGCAGACAATCGGGACACAAATCGTTGTTTATCGTTTAACCCAAGTAATGCGGATATTATCAGAGAAGTACCATATAAACACTTAAGTTTACAAGAACAACTCTTTTATGAAAATACAACAGATAGTCCCACAAACGTCGGCAGACTGTAAATTACTGACCTTGGCGAGAGCAACGCGCGCCGGTTTCCTCTTGACAGCGAACAAAAACCCATTGAAATTACCGTGTTACAATATTCAGCGGAATGTCGTAAAGTTAAATTATCGACCGTCGATAAAAATCAGCGACATAAAATCACATTCCGGACTGCGGAGGATCTCAAAAAATGATTTAAATAACATTGAAAATGCAGGCGGAGTCGTAAACCTTTACGAGTGCATTACTCTCGATAAACTGGCATACTCGTGCAAATGATCCCTCAACCGGACGATTTATATCCTAATGAAGAATCATTATTTGAATCAACCGTTCAGCCTTTGTCGCGACAAAAAACGAACCAGAAGTCGCAAGAAAGAACGTTTTAAATATACGCTGTAACGTAACATGTTACGTTAAAAAAATATATTTGTGTTACAATAATCAATGTCATATAAGTCAGGCTGTCAGGCGAGAAATCTGGTGGAACGCAAGGCCCACATGAATTACGAGATTAATCTTTTCAAATAATTTGACCTTTTCATCTGACGAGGGTTCATTAAATAATGGCGTCGGTATTGGAGAGCGGTTATTGTGCCGTCTATCACAATTTTTGTTGTGGGAGGGAATAAAGTTTATTCTATTCATCACCCACAATAGTATCACGGATGAGGGAGATGCTATGATTAGATAATAGTGGAAAGATAAAATTAAATACCATTCATTTATCGAATTAAAGACCTTCCAACCTTTTATTTATATTGAGAATTATTCCAAGTGTTTATAATCACATTAAGAATTTTACCAAATTTGTTATTCAAGTTTTTTTATCAAAATATAATGTTTAAAACATTTTAAGGGTTAACAGCAGGGTCCCTTTTTATAACAATACATTACGTAGGTATTGTGATTTGTATTTAAACATCGCATGAGTCTGAAAGCACCTTACACATCCAAGTTTAATTCCCACACATGTTATGACATTCCTGTTCTTCGTAAGTGGGTCAATTTATAGCTACCATAAGCGGCGGCCGATTCCATGTAAATGATGCATAAATGTAGGACATAGGATTTTATAACAATAATCTAATGCACGTGCAGTGTACTGGTAAGAATGACATCTTTTAATAAGGCAGTCGAGGCGGAAACGTGGAAAATGTCAGTAATCTACGGAGCTGCAAGCACGATTCATGCCCATAATCGGAACAAGGACTTAGCAGCTGTTGTAAATATCAGCTCCATGCTTATTATCGTGACGTAATTGTTATTGCTTCGTGAAACAAAGAAAATTAAGTTGGCAAATTTGTACGTGATTTTTTTTTTGAAAGATTATAAAGTCGCAATGTTTATTTGAACAAATTCTTAGGAAGGGTCTATGTCAAATGTTTCACTGGCCAACGGAATACCGGGCGATCCGAACTGATGACTCACTCGGCACCCGGACAAGTCGAAGTGTGCCCACATTTAACTGCCACCTTAACTTAACAGAGCTTTCAAACTGCTTAATTGGTTTACTTTCCGAAGCTCGACACCCAATATGATCTTTAATCCATTCACATACGACTGTATGTTGCGTGACGATTGACGAATTGACAGAATTCAAAAAAGTACAATATTACTTCACAAAAAAACCTCAACATCTTTCTAAGCGGTAACCGTATTTCGCATACCGTTTTTCTCTATAACTTCATTATTCGAACAATGTCTTTTACCGAAAGAAAACATAATAAACGGTTAGATAACAATCAGCAAACACTCAAAATGTTTAACCGTTAAAGTTTTTTTTTTACAACAATAATAGAATCTTGAGCAGCCTTTGTTGCTGTACTGCGTGTTTAACCTCTACGCGGCGTGACTAAATACATGGGAGCATTAGGAGCATCAATCAACGTAGAATTGGTGTTCTAAAAGAAAAATATATCACGTTTTTTGGGGGCATTTATCATTTCCTTACCTGAAGTCGAAATACACATTCCAGTGACGGATATTCTATTCCTTACGCCAATGATTAGTTGTATAATTATTAACTATATATTATGTTATTCACTTTAAATTAGGTGTGGTGTAACGTATGTTTCATTAGTTCCTTTCTAAAGAAAGATTATTCGCAAATCAGAATAATTTTTGGTCTAGGTTTTAAATAATAATATTTTTTCAAACTATTAATTTGAAACTGTAAAATAATAATTACCGAAACAATCGAAAATTTATTAATACACTAATATCTGTTATTTCATTTTGCTGGTTTGTCATTGAAGAGAAGTAACTGTCAGCACTCTTGATAGAAAGCAGATTTTATGACTAACAGAAGATATGTACTACAATAAATAAAATTTTGAAAAGATATATAAAAGTCTGTCAAATTCCCCTCCAAAATAGACAATTTTAAATGACCAATAAAAATTTAAAGCAATGAACAAATCGCATGCAATTGAGAAGTTGCTAAGTTTCCAACTCATCATCACGTTCATTGCGACATCGGTAATCTAAAATTTCGACCATTCCCTTGCACACTGCACACACGTATTCCAATGATATGTATGCAATAACCAGTCATAAAAGTGCAGAGAAGTCTTCATTATGCATGTCAAACATCTGGGCCGCATACGCCATAACTCATCGAAATGATTATATTAATATACAGTATTCACGCTTTGCATTTCAATCTAAGGCCGGAACGATAACCATCATCATTGGTCCTCGCCACTGCACACCATCGAGCGTACAGTTAACTAATATAACCTTATTACGGCCAGGTCAATAATATCAATAATGTATGCTAAAGTATTTTTCTATGAATTTCATGTTTGTAACCTTGCTATTATAATCTACTATAAGGTTCAAAATTTATTGTTCAACTTAAAACAACCTTAATCATTTACACATTTATAACAAAAACTGACATAGTATTCTAAATAACAGTCCATAACATAACAAACATGATAATAGAACAAGTAAATGAAAATGTATGAAAGAAATGTCATGAAAGATTAGTTTTCCAAATTTAAAATATTGACTAATCACTGCTTAAACTTGAACGTAACATATACGGCGATATCATAAATATAACTTTCTACAGAGGGCGACACAAGTAGATGTATTAAGATGCAGTAAAGCAATAGGTAACAGCAATACGCAATGGGACCGTAACGTGGGTGGCACGTACAGCCGCGACGGCGCACGGCGCGGGCGCAGTGACATAGTGCCCCTGTCGACAGGTAACAAAATGCGACATACTGGCACAGGAATTACGACCAAAGTTAAGTTGTTAATGCATCTATTTCTACATTTAAACCAAACAGAATTCCTTGGTATCCAATAGACTATAGAGAAACTAGATATATCAAAGACTGATTTAATTTATGCTCATTTGCCAATGCCATTTAATAATACGACTACAATAAATTCCGTTCGCATGAAGCCGTAAAGTCCGATATGGCCAATTCGCAAGACAATTCGAAAAAAAAACTTTTTAATACGAATATAATCTACGAATCTTTTTATAACATAAAACGATGTTCCTATCTATCTGAAAAATTATCAGGTCATTGAAAAAAAAAATTCTCAAAATTCCATTAGAGGGTTACAGTTAAAAATTGCACTATACTTTAATACTTAAACAAATTAAAAACTGTATTCATAAAAAATTAAAGACAAAAGAATCATTGTTCGCTTTTAAGATCTGACAGACATTATCGTTTCAGATTTGAAAGGAGCATTTGAAGGACTTTTAGGAAAGTAGCGATGTTGGTAACGGAGACAATGGGCTACACTTTATGTAATGGACCGAAATGGATAACATTGGTCAAGTTATCTTTAACGGAGGCAATAAAGAAATCACCGCCGGTTTATTGTTACTACAGTTGTTCGACCACTTAGCAGTAACAACAATGTTTATTGTGCTTCCGACGCTGCTACCTTTGGGTCACTGAAGGTTTTAAAGTAATAATAACTTTAAAATAGTCCATTAATTCCAGCTTAAAATCATTTTGTATTCTTTTAACAAATCCGGTATGGAAATATACGCAAATTAAAAAGAAAACAATGAGTTTTTAAATAGCGTACGCAATAAATAAACAAATTATAAATATCGAGAAAATTATAAAGATTTACATATAAAATAAGAACAATATTAATAACACGGAAGAAAGGAAGTGCCAACATAGGAATGACAGTGAATAACTATAACGCAGTAAATAGCTTACTACAGATCTTTGAACATAATCATAGATGAATCACACGTTTCTCGGAATCACGTACCAACCTTTACTATTGATAACTTTGTTGAATGAATTGCAATGTTAGATCCGTAAATTGTTAAAATTTTAAAAGGAAAATTGAAAAGATATTATATAAAATACGACATCCCAACATAGTTAATGATTTAAATATAAAAGAAAAACTACATGCATAATATCACAAGTACCAATTCTAATACCCAAATGACTAATGAATCTTAACTTAAGACGTCACACGTCTGAAATGAATCCTTAGCAAGCAATGTGGTCGATTCTAAGTCCACCACAATTAGAACAAATTGCTTACATCCGGCCTTCATTGACCACGACCGTTTAATAGGTGTCGCTCGACCAAACGCATCTGCTCGATCCCGCTAGTACTCCAATTTATTATTTCAAATCAAGTCACTACTCCGAGAGACATGCAAAAACAACTAAGGACACGGATAGTATAAATAAGCTTGCAGCAGACGATGACGCAATACCGCGACCTAATAAAAAATAATTGACGCGATATAATAACGCTGGGCTTGAACAAAAAATGTGGAAAGCAGGTAAAATCGACAAAGATCAGCGTATTGGTGTAGTGGCACGTGGGGAATCCCAATCGTACGTGCGTACTTGGAAACGGCAAGGCGCAGGAGAAATTTCACAAGCGCGATGTAGGTCAAGTCAGCCGGACTTGAAGTTTTCGCCTCGCAAAGGTTACCATCGCTACCGGCGCGCTGCCCGCCGCCAAATCCGGTTGTGATCTTGCGCAATTGATAGACTCGTTTATCAGATCCGAAAAGATCAGTTGTTTCTAGACCGACCGATGCAATACCTCCAAATGGCAGGACGCCGCGAGACAAAGAACTTGCATTTAAACGGGCAAAAGGGCATACTATTAACAATTGGTTTTATAAGTAACCCATAGGTAAATTGTGTTGTACATTGTACGCTGCACCGCACTGGGAATACCCAAGGATTTCATTCATGCATAGAATTAGTACCTACTAAACATGTTTTGAAAGTAAACAAGTCTGCGACTGTGACGGTCGCAGCGATATGACCTATCGAACATTTAGTGAATTGTGATCGTTAAAATTAGATTGACATTCGAAATTTTAAATTTAGCCTTATATCCACTTCAATCAATTTTGACGGAAAATTGTATAACAATACAAAACCTTAGCACAACAAAGAGGAAGTGCTGAATGAAATGGTTTTTATTTGAAAAAAATGCTATTCTATTAGTGCAAAGAATGATATTAGGTACGTGACTTTGGTCGCGTTATAGTGCGACGAGGCAAAAATTATATTAGTCCGCCATTTATAAAGTGTTACGAGGAAAATTATTTGCTAGAACTGGCTTGGACTTCGAACGATAACTATTCTCAATAACATGTTGGATATGAAGTATAAATTGTACAAAATATGCTACAAACAAATGGTTTGGATCCATTAATATTGGCACAGATGCCAACTAGTTCGTGGAACTTCTCAATCGGCAGGCATCGACGCCTAGTGGGGACATTAATGACATCATAGCATGACGTCATCGCCTCGTACGAATCGTGACGTCGTAAGCTTTGGGACTGCCACGAGTTTACTACTGATATTAGTTTTACGGGTTATAAGAAACGTGTGTAACGTAAGCAAACATCATTATAAGTTTAATAGAATTAATTAACCTTACAAAATATTTAATTATTATTTTGATTCACACGTATAGCTGATTCTTTTTTATAATATATAGTTGACTATTTTAGAATTATCGTACAAAAAAATCTTCTGGTTATTCTTGAATAATCCACTTACAATGATAAATTAATAATGTAACAAGTAACGCCATCTATCAACAAAGTACAGAATTATTTCATATCAACGCAATACATCCCGCGTTTTTTGTTTATCAACTCCTTTACAAATAAGTATTTCATAATGTTAATGTCCAGAAGCTATTGCACTATTAGTGTATGATATATCATCACAATCTTAAATGTTAGCTAATAATTAAACAGGACACAGTTTAATACATGCAGGAAACAATTTTCAAATGTTCGTGAAAAATAACATAACAGGAAAAAAGTAGCAAAATTTCGAAAATTTAAGATATAACGATCAGAAGAAAAAAGGAATTATTAAATGTTACATACTAGAAACATATATTTTGGGCTTTTAAAGTAAAAAAAGTAAGTATATATTAAATTACTTATTTCCTAGAATAAATTTATAACACGTTATTAAAAGGCGAATTATTTTTATTCAAACATCAGTTGAACAATACCGGTTTTAAGTTCCGTCACTTCAACTTCATGAAATAAACCAAATAATACTTTAGATTATGTCCAGGCAAGATAAGATACGAATAAGAATAAATATTACACGTAGATTATTAATTTGTTAATTATTGTTATTCGAATTTTGTCTATCACGTCCGTATATCCTCAACTGTACCAGAACACACTTGACGAAATTCCGTGCAAAGTTAACAAACTTTGGAAAGTTGTTTATTGGTCTTATCAAATCGTCATCGAATGTGTACGGGCGAATACAGTAGATACAATTGTTTCTACTGTCAAATGTATAATAAATGTTAATAAAGATAATACTCACAACAGGCTTATTGTATTCGTCTTGGTAGTCGAACATTGTGGCGTTTGCGAACATGAGACTGTCGTCTTGCTCGCAGTTGAGGAGATGGTAAGGCACCAGCTGAGACATGAAGACTGCTTTCACAACAAACAGTCCTACCCAATAATTCACTAAACGTTTATACGGAAAATAAAAAAAAACGAATGCAAGGCCGAAAACTTCAATCGCGGCGTGTCAATTCACTAGCTGATAAAACTATGAGTCATAAGAAGGCTTCTGTTAATATAAACGTACTCGTAGCTAGAATGTTTGATATCAGACTGAGTCAGTACGCGTGGTCGCGGCCAGTTTTGTACGATGGTGGCGAACGTACTACGCATGCGCGAACTGGATTGCAGTACCAAAACGTAATATGTATCGTACGGCGGAATTCTAAAAATTCGTATGGCAAGCCAAATTTTTTAACCCCTTTCAAAATGTATCCCGAATGATTCAATCGAATGCTTTCCACATGACACGTGGCGTAAATATTTCACTGAATAATAGTTAAACAGTTATGTTTTGACACTGAAAATTGTATTCAAAGAACGCAAAAGAGTTTGGCGAAACATATTGATAAACAAGTGTGATTCCGCGAAATGCGAAATCTTAGATTTAGATATAATAGACATGTAATGGCAATTTGAAACTCTTTATAGGTAATGTATTACGCGCATTTGACACGATTATTTCAATAAGGCTAACTGGGTCATTCGCAGTCCTTCTAAACTGAATATAACTTTGTAGTCTTTAAACAATATGGCGATGGTGTTACAGCGACTTAATACTAGTTACTTCAACAGCTCACATAGATCATGAACAATAATAAAACATTTAATATCAATAGTTTAATGGTTAACCGCAAGACGCAAGTTGTTGCAAATGCAATTTAACGTGCAGAAAAACAACTTAGAGTTACACTAAGTAGTAGCTTCAAAATAGGTAGTAATTCAATTAAACAATGAACAATAGAACTCTGGCAGTTTAAAAATTGACTTTTTCAATGTTTTTTTAAATAAATAAACGCTAACACAGTAATACCCCCGCAGTAGGAATCCCTGTGTCGCGGCTGGCATGTACAACACAAATAACACGTCACTAATACCCATGACACGAGAACAAATATTTATCTGTCACATAAATATCTGCTCCGGAATCGAACCCAGGACCCCTCGCTTCGCAGGCAGGGTCACTACCAACTAGGTTCGTATTAAAAATATCTAAATTGCATATCTTAATTCTTCATAGAGGTTTCAAAAGCATGTGAAATGTAACAGCTTTCTGAACTGTCCTTTTTAGGCTTGTCGTGTTAAAAATATTTCTAAGACCCCAGAATGGAACTATAGATTGAGACAATGATAAAGGTTATAATTATGAAAATAATAGGACATTATACAAATTACTGCAATAATTCTATCCTAGCAATTATATTATTCTGCCTAACAATAACAACACATTATTTATGAATTTGAAAATGACATAGAACTTTGTTGAGATAAACTGAGGCGTAATAACTAATACTAATATAATTTATTGTGAAAAATTGGACCAGTTCCCACAAGCCGCTCGAAACGAAGGGGATCTATTGTAGCCAAAAAATTGAATTACTATGACGCACTCACACCCCCGCATTAGGAATCCCTGTTTTGCTGTAATCACGGACAAAGATGTCATCAGAAACAACAACAGCTCCAGATCAATTGTTTGTAATATAAATATCTCACTGCGAATCGAAAGTAAGGACCGAAAGTTCGTACGCGGGGTCACCAAATAATATGTCCGTAGTCACCAACCATTATCAAAAGCTGATAACTAAATTTGAATAAATTTAGTCAATCCTATCATTGTAATAAAGTGTAAAGTTGTTAATTGCAACATATCTGTCGTAAAAAAAAACAACAATATTTGAGGTGAATTTCCCAAGT
>DWPA01003741.1:0-13695 GCA_018251375.1 Calpodes ethlius | reverse complement strand
GATCAGTAATCTAACATCCCCTTGAAATTATAGAACTTGTATATCTATATAAATAAAAGAAAGTCGTGTTAGTTTCACTATATGTAACTCACAAACGGCTGAACCGATTTGGCTGAAAATTGGTGGGCAGGTTGCTTAGAACCAGGAGACGGACATAGGGTACATTTTGTTGTAAAAATAAGGGTTAAAAGGGTGCAATAAGGGATGATTGTATGGAGAATGCGTTTTTTTTCAGCAATTTACATGTGAACTTTTTGCTTTCAAAAACGAAAAAGAAAGAAAACCTTCCCTTGCATGACGTAAATGTTATTGACGTAATCATACCTGATAACCTGGATCACGCGAGCGAAGTCGCGGGCGGAAAGCTAGTGCAATATATAACTGTAAACGACTTCAGTTACTTTAGTTTTTAATCCTTTTATACTCCTTATGAGTTTACGTTCGGTTTATGAAATGACAAATAATTTAATATAAGGTTTCAAAAGGCAGTGAATTTAATTTTATTTAAATTTTAAGTAACCTTGCATTTCTCTTTAATAAACCAGTTTATTTACCAAAGGACTAATTAAAATTCATACGTCAGCACGAGTGCCTACTAAGTAATTACTTTAATTATGTTCAGGGGCGTAAATATTTATTTACATGTTTCACGACAGTAGATAACGGACTAATATCCGTGAAGTCACGCCACCTTTACTGATGCCAATTATTATCATTAACACGTAGTGACGTCATGTCCATAGAACAAAGATACAAATGAAATTGTTATGGGGGCAGTACCATTTATCGTGGGGCAATACTTATGGATACCACTTTCTCAAAGGGGAATGAAGTTATGTCGGACTTAATTTTTTACCGACTAAAGCCTGGAGCTGGGGGGGGGGGGTGTTCCATCCCATTGCTTAAGGGGTAAGTCCCGGTAATGCTTTCGTACACATCCGAAACCAGGTCCCTGTCTGGGACTAAAATTCATAAGGGCAGTACCTTGGTACAACTGCGCAATACAGCGTCTACAGAAATTTGGTTAGGTAGATAATAATCCTACTAATATATACCCCATCAATAATGGAAACGCAGCAATTGCGATTTTTATAACAGAAACTTAATCTAATAAAACCCAATCGCAAATCGAAGACGCGAGCTCTAAAGCAATTCTTATGAAGCATTCCAATTATAAGTGATTATTCAGGTATCAGAATAATTTGACCCTTTCTAAACCCCGATTTCAGTGCTCCATCTACACTTTGTCATCAATTTAGTTGTCAACAAGTCACTGTTAAGAGTTGTTAGGTAAAATAGTTAAAACTACCTAATAACTTCTTAATGAAATATGGTTCAATACATGATTGATAAAAGTCGATAAACAATACTAATCTTAGCCTTTCTTTTCCTATGTTCTGTGACAGGCGGTGGCGGTGGCGGGAGCGGCGGCGGAAGCGCGGGCGGGGGCGGCAGCGCGGGCGGGCTGTCCGAGGTGTACGCGGGCGACTCCAGCGTGGAGTCGGGCCCCGGCTCGCTGTCCCCGCGCGCACACCACGACCACAGCTAGCGGCACGGGAAACTCGCGCACGCCGCGCGCAAGGACGCCAGCGAGGAATCGCTCCGATACGTCCTTATGTAACACTGACGGGACTGACGGTTTGTTTTTACAGATTGTTTAAAACCGCCAACTGTCATCACAGATATAAAGAAAAGAAAGATATTGCTTGGTAAAAAATAAAGTTTTAAATAAGAAAATAAAGTCACGTGACATTTTTCCTGAGCAACTGCAAAGACAGGCACTGGTGTCTTTTTAAAATTATCTATGGACGAGCTAGAACGATCGGCTTTTTTCTGTCCTGCTCGATATCTATAGTTATAGATTATCTGTATTGTACCAACATTACTACTGGATGATACTGACAGACGCGCATTGATGCAAATAAAAAACTCATGCGATACGTCTTTACGGAAAGCGTGAAGTGCATACAAGCAACTGCCAATTCACGCGACGTATTTCTCAATACGTGACTAAATTAATGGAACTTTTATCACGATGTAAGTGTATTTCACGATATTATAACAAGAGTTAGGATGCTCTTGTTGATTGTGCTGATACGTCTGTTTGATTGTGAATTACTGATCACGTAATCTTAAACATTAAGTTTCCTACGTCAATAGAAATGGCGGAAATCATATCGTTGTATTTATAAAGGTCGTAACAAATTTTAACAACGTTTCGATGGAGCTTTTAAAGTTCTGAACAATACAAATTTAACAATGATAATATTTAATCGTAGCAATTTTATTATTATAGCGATCGGAAACTCTGATTAATCGCGATATTAAATAAATTCAATCCGCTAGTGACGTAGCTACTGAAATATTAATTTCAGCTGCGATCACTCGAGTAGAACGCTATCGAAATAAAAGGATAACTGAATCGGATAAGATTGGAAACAATTTAAATCGTTAAACAGACAGATTTATCACTAGCCAGTACTCGAGGTACACGATTTATTGGGTGTACACAATTTTAAAGCAATCTTCTTGAGTACATGTTCGAGCCGACCCGCTTTTTTATTTAAAGGGCGTTAGATAAACTCTTAAACCTAAATCTATTTCTTTATGGCGCGATCTTCTTTATTATCTGTATTGGGATTATTTACCGTTTGGATATTGTAAATAATTATTCATTGCTAATAATAATGCAGGTTTTGTCTTCAAGTACACAGTTACTGGTGTTCATAAAAATTCTTTATGCTTTCACCTTGCCCTAAAAATAATATATTTTTTTGGTCCTCCCAGCCCCTCGGCCCTGGTAAATCGAATTTATTTCGCCCTCCGAGAGAATAAGAACCAGAACAGTTAGACCCTGACGAGCGGGAATTTTCGATTCCCGACAGGGGTACACATAACAGATTGATGTGTATTCTCGGGTCTCGGTGTTGAATATTTGTGTATTTTCCTGCTAACTGCAACAATGTTTGGATATGAACTTTACAAACCATAATCTAAAATTCTTTTTTCAAAGCTCGCTAATAAATGGTTAAGAACAATTTACAATAAGAATGAGTTTCGTAAAGATTTCGCGAACTTCGTTCCAAAACTCTTTCAAACCGATCGCCAACTTGGGCTAAACCGTTAAAGCAATGAAATTAGTTATTGAAATACAACTACTCGTTTTAAAGCGAATGCATTCCTTTTTAATTCTCAACTTACTTTTCTCTAATGCCCCGTTACACTGCCTCAATGTTAACGTCAACGAAACACGCATAGTCCTTAATCAGCACGTCGTTAAATGTTTGACTGCATTAATGGAGATCTAAACAAGTTACTTACCGTTAATTTGTGTGTCTATTAACTCGTTAATTAGCGCGCTAAACTGTTGGCCACTTATACGTATTGTAATTTTATCGCGGTAATACCGCGCTAACAATGATACTATGAAGATTAGACCAACAATGTAGTGCGCTAACTGATTAGCCAATTAATGGGGAAAATAATATTTTGTATAGAACTTTATTAATGTAGGCGAGGTTAAAATTAACGCATTAATAAAGGCGCTATTGGGCGCAGCCGTTAACACTAACGTTAAGTCAGGTGTAGCAGGGTCATAACACATAGCGCATAAAACTGATCCCATCTCAACATGGACTGATTTCTTACGAGAACTTTTGACGACTTTTAGCATCTGAATCCAGCCTAAGCTTGTTCCACTCAACAACAGTTTAAACTTTTGTTGAAACAAAATATTCGCCAAATTTTCTAAATATTCAAATATTAAATATTTTCACCGGATTTTGTAACTAAAGTAACTTCTTATAGTAGTTTTCAAAGAATCTAGTTTTAAAGAATACGTAAAGGTATTTTTATTTGAACTTGAATTAAATGTCGGTGAAATATTATAAGGCTTTGTTCACTGCCAATTTGCAACTACAAATAGGATAGTTTTTGTATACATTTACAATTATCCGTACTTAATATTTATGTGATAAATTATGAGGAGAAGAGATGGAACAACGAATAATTGCATATAATAGCCTGTCTCATTCTTTCACAGAAAATTGCAGTTAGATAGAAAGAGGTAAATAGCTAAACCTAACCTAACCTAACTTTCTTCTCTGTTAAAAATAAATGCTTAAAAAAGTAACTTTAGATAGCAAAATTGTATTAAAAAGTCTTAATGAATGGACTACTACGAACTCCATACTCGAAAGTTTGACATTTTAAAAATATATTTTATCTGTGGAAAGAGTACAGACCACTCCATCTCTTGTCCTCTTAATTTTAATGAATTATATACTCTGTATCTGTTTAGTTCACAGTGTTGCCATATTAATCAACATTTTTTCTAAATCCATTCAAATCTCATGTTCGTCAATAGATATTTAGCGGTTAGCTAGTCGACTGTGAAATTGATGTTAGTGTGTACATAATACGAAATAGTCAGACTGACGTAAAATATCCTTATTTTTAGTGTTTTATCTGTTATTAATTTATTTAGAGATCTGATATACGTCATTCGAATATTAAGTATCGCGTATCTGTTGCCATCAACTTCGAAACCTGTTATTATCTCGATGTTTTAAGAAAATTCCAAGTTGATAGAAATACTAACTCAAGTATTCTGATATCCTAATACACAGCTTAAATATCATATATTAATAAAGTTAATAGTGAAGCCAAAAGAAAGTAATACTCGAATATCAGAACGAGTAAACAAGTATTCAGATCTGTAAATATTAGTAACAGATTTTTGGAGCCCTGAAATCGGAGCTTATTTGTAAATAATTATGTAGATATCATCACAATTCTAGTCAATTTTTATTAAATGTTTACGACAATGTAATTGTATCGTGTAAATAAATGATCTATGTGAAAATTTAATTGTAATATAAATCAATTTATCGCAAATGTGTATTTCATTTTCCCTTTGAAACCAATTAGCTAAATCATTCAGTTTAGGCGTACGATGGACCTCAGGTCTATCTACTCATGGTACTAATTAAGATAAACGTAGACAGTTCTCAATAATCTATCTGCTCATAATCTCAGGATAGATCAATTAAGTGAAAGACTAATGCTTCGAGCATTGATTACCCGAACGTGGGGGCATGCGTTCGAATCATCAATTCATCAAATTTTCAATAACTTATGTTCGTAGTAAAAGTTTATTATCATTTGCTTCGATGAAGGAAAACATCGTGAGGAAACCTGCATACCCGAGAATTCTCCATAATGTTCTCGCCGGTGTGTGAAGTCTGCCAATCCACTCTTGGCCAGCGTGGCGGACGGCATTTAACCCACTATATGTGAAGAGAACCGAGCCCAGCAGTGGGACAGTTATGGGGTGTGAATATGATGAAACCAACCAAGAGTTCACTGATTGAAAATGCCACTAGGCGTCAATAGTATAAATTTTACATATAGCGTGAATAAATAATTAAACAAAGGTAAACTCTGTTACATTTAATTACTAGAAACTGACTTCAGAATTATGTATTGAGAAAAGCCGGATTAATTTAATTGAGTGGGAGTTATCCTAAATACTACCTCTGTAATAATATTGAGTCGTCAAAAATAGTTTAAATACTTTTAAATGGAGTACTAATCTTACTTAGTATTACGTAAATCGTTGCGTAAAGAACTCATTCCAACACTATGTGAAATGAAGTGAATATTGATAACGCGAGGCGGCAGTCACTTCCGAACACACAGCGGGTATTATAATACAAGTCATTAGTGTCAGTAGCTATATTTCTCATGTTACGTTGTAACAAAATCTCTGTAAAATTGATATAAAATCGTAAGGATCAATGTAAATGAAGTAATCGCAAAAACAATTCAAGAAAACAATGTATTTAGGTACACTATTTATATATATATGACGGCTAGTAGCCTAGTTGGTAGTGACCCTGCCTGCTAAGCGAGGGGTCCTGGGTTCGACTCCCGGCCGTGGCAGATATTTATGTGACAGGTAAATATTTGTTCTCGGGTCATGGGTGTTAGTGACGTGTTGTTTGTGTTCTCCATGCCGCCCGCGACACAAGGAATCCTACTGTAGGGGTATGACTGTTATCGTTTTTTTTTCAATAACCTAACCTGACTGACTTTGTTCTTCAATATTCTACATTTCTTTTTCTTTATTTTACATGATTTTTCATAGTTTAAATATACTCGATACATACACAGTCACTTACCTATTCGCTTCTCAAAGCGAAATACTGTCAACCGCATACTGTATGTTGAACTGTCGACCAGGCGACCACTCGCGAATCAGCGGCTGTAGTTGGTGTTTTATTTACGAGGACCTTAAGTAACAAATCAGACAAAAAGCTTAACACTCGCAAAACACGCTATCTGAAAAAAAAATAAAAGAAGTAAGGTTTATTCGTGATATTTTACAAGGACACATTAATAATAAACAGACACCTTTATTGTTTCCCATCCCCTGAAACAGTCCGAACAGTTTATATATATTAATAATATTGTATGATCTATTTATTATCCTGTTACATACGAACAGTATCAATGTTATACTATATTTATTCAAAAGATAGCAGAAAAGCCAAAAAACAGCGAACGCTTCACAGAAATCGATCAGTCCATAAATTGATTTCAAAATCGGATATTGCGATTGCTATCGTTGTGAAAGGTCTTCAGGGCCCGACGTCAACAATGGAATAAAAGCTACAGTATTGTGCGTCTTTTTATATCTACCTTCTTTTGTTATTTTTCGTTAGTTCTGGTTCAAAAAACACGCGTATTTCCAAGGTTTTGTTTAGTTTTGTTTTGCAAATATCTCCCGAACAAAGGCGAAACACTTCAGTTTTAAATGAAAAAATATCAATTTGGAACCATGTTGGTTAAGTAGTAGGTAGCACTTTAAAATTTTCTTTTGTAACGTGTGTTTAAACAAAGAAGTACAAAATAGATATCCCAAAAGTATCTGATGTAATACAAAAAGATTCTGGAGCAAAGTTAGAGAATCAAGTATTTGTAACAGAGACGATGAGTCCGACGATGAGACGACGAGAGATGCAGTCCGTTCTTCAAGCTTTTCTTGTTTAGTTATCAGTATCATAGTGCTACTTTTTATTTAACTATAAGTATATTAGTTTAAAAAAAAGAAAAATTTTGAATTCTTTTTTTTAATGTCAAATTACAATTAAAATAACAAATAAAAAGTATCAAGAAACTAACTATCGATACTCATTAGGAATCATTTTATACTCTGAGTTGATTTTATTTCATGTTCATTACAATTATTATGGTCCAAAGATGTTTATCGAATGAGTGAGGGTCAACCTCAATACTACCCGTATAATATTTAGTCATAAAAATAAAGTGAATACATTACCACAGAGTAGATACTAAATTTATTTCAAGAAAAATTTAATAATTCTTACTAGATATAATGATATTTATTTATTTAAACTTTATTGACCACAATATCACGGTACAATTGGCGAGCTTCATGCTTACCGCATTATCTACCAGCTAACCATTAGGACAAACAGATATTCATGAAGAGCGGTATTATACTGTAGGTATAATTAGATACATACTGTACAAATCACTTACGATATATACTGGAATATTCATAGGGGCAGATTATAATATAATTATAAATATATAACTATACATGAGTGACGATCAGTTAAGAAAACTCGTAAGTTCTCTGTTATTTACGTATCACCTAGCCTACCTAAAATACTTTAACCTACCACGACGTGTTTGAAATTTTGAAGAATATTTATGAAGCAAAGCGTGTGATGGATGCAATCCAGTCATTACATTGCGCGAAGTGGTCGCGGAGTGCGGAAACCGCTACAACCCGCTCCACAGCACTCACGATCCATTGTTGTTTGTCGATCGACATCCAGCACTTAGCGATACGAGTGTCATTTGATTTCAAACGGTATCAACTCTTACGGGTAACAACAAAACGCTTACATACTCAGGCTAAGAGAAAACAGTTACTTATACCCCTTTTTCACTCTGTTTCTCAAATGCTCTTTCTCTTTGTATGATATCTATCAACTGATGAGCTTTAGTTTTATATTTCGTCACGATCTAATCCCTAATAGTTATACAAACTTGCGTTCCCTATTTTAACCCTTTAGAGGATGGACTTAAGGTTTTATTAAGTTTTTTTTTTCATAAATACATTGAATCTAATATGCATATTAATTAATACTTTAAAATTATCAATTTATAATTTACCGAATCCTTTGGGGAAATTAAAGTTACTAATAATTATGCGTAATAGGTTTAACATATTACAAAATAATCAATAGTCATAGAGGATTTTGGGGTAAGATTATGTTACAAAATAAATATTTAAGTATAAAAAACGTTGTGTATTTTAACATAACGACGCTAAAAATATTCCAATCTTAAATTTATTACTCTCCTAGAATTCGATACTTACTCCCCGCTGTTTATTTGTCGATGAAAAATTTCATAATCCCTTGATCTAGTGGTCAGTAAAGGGAGGAGTGGGTCGGGGGGGTGTTGAGCTACTGTTTGGGGGAGTCCATTTAACGCAAGCCTCCCTCCCCCTCCCCGCGGGTGGCTGCCATGCACGGTTGTTCAGTAAAACACCCACAAAAAAGAAAATACGAACGGAGAGTTCAATGCGAATCGAAAATTAATTATACCGCTGAATAAAACTTTTATATTTTCATATTTCTCGCTGGTTTTTATCGCTTTCCACATGGTCCCGAATGCTCCGCGTAATTGGAGTTTAACGATATGCGACTTAATATTAAGCGTATGGATATGTAATTTTATGCACTCGATGGAATATCTCTTTTTATCTTTTATTTATTTATTTATTATTGACAGACCAATATCTTTACGTACAGGTATTAACATGAATATCGTAATATTATATACTAGCACAATTTTGTATGCATGCAAATTATAAATGCGTAGGTAGATTATTCTTTGCGTCTTCATAAGTATTATCAAACGAAATATATCTTAATATATAAAAGTGAATGTTTGTCTTGTCATATGATCTTTAGCAAAGTTTTTGTGTATGAGCCCACGAAGGTTTCAAAGTTGGTACGACCAATTTTCAACAGGGGGCGCCACTGTCATTCCAATTAATTTTCTAAATTTCCATGGAAGCTCCTGTTGGCGTAGCAACGCGCGCAAGGTTCAGCTAGTACCTAATAAAATTCTTTATAGACAGAAATTATAACTTTAATTAATTAAATAAAGTATTAGAAACTAAGTATTTTTCTTAATATTATTTTTAAATTCACTGCTATACAATTAACGAGGTTCAATTTACACGTGTATGTTGTAAAAAGAGAAAAAAATACAAGTATTGTGTAACAACAACCCTTGAGACACTAGCGCCCTCCTAAACGTGTAATATATTTGACAGATTTTTGTAAATAAATGACGAATAAGCAGACAAGACTAATGATATCTATGACTTCAATAACACGAGAGGTCACTATTGCGCCGTCCAAAATTGACGCGGGAGTCCTTCATTATTTGTAGTTCAGACTACAACTGTATAACATAAAAAAAACAACAGAACACAATTGAATGTTTTTTGTCTCCGTACTACCTAGGTTAATTGCGACTTTGCTCATACGTGTATTACCAGCTTGGTTAGTTAACATCCTCATCGAATCTAAGTTTTTTTTTTAATATTTAGACGCACCGTTAAAGAGCCAATTAGAAAACGATTACTCCGTTGGTACTACAAACGAACAACGGTGATTCCTTAGACATGGTCATGTTTGACTGGGATTATGTTTTTTTTCTAACAAACTGTCTTGTTATTGTAGATACCATTCTGAATAGATTAAGCTACAAATAGAGCACCTAACTTTTCATGTTTTTATTTTAACTTCGAATATAATTGCGCGATCCCTTATTGTAACATTTGGCGCCAAAATATTTTACATGTAAAATATATATATGATTATTGTATAGATCCTTGCATATATATGTTAGCCAATGATTATAGTAAATAAAATAATATTTCGCCCGTTTCACTCAGGAAATTGCATTAACCTCTATTGTAAAAATCACATCATTTAGACTAACAACGCCATCTAGTAGTAAGTATAAGCGTTAAGTTATGTTTACGAGTGAGAGAATTGCACAGAGTAGTCATAATTACTTGTTATAGTAATATTAATAAATATGAATTGTATCCGCAGATAAAATATTAATGGGGTACAATTTACCGCCATTAAATTTTAGCGCCAAATCATATATAATGCTACCGTGGCTATCAATGTGTGTGGTGTATGTAATGGGTGTGAAGTCGATTCAAACTATGATTGTTAGCTGTATATGTACCATTTATTAAAAATAAGCTCGATATATGTGTAATAAATACATAGGGTACTTGATTTAAGACAAATTATAAAATGGAATATTATTTAAAACCCGTCTACAATTTGAAAAACTTTTTTTTGAACTTATTATAAAGTGCAAAAAATATCTATGTATAAAGTATAATAAACAATGAAATTTTATAATAACAAAATAAAATTGCATTTAACAACAATTTTTCCATTCGAAAGGGAAGTAGGTTAAAACTGCAGTCTGAACTATCCTGAACTGATTAAAAGCAATAATGAATGGAAAATCGAATCGAAATTTTAACCGATTTCAGTTTTAAATCTCCGCAGACTGCAGCAGATTAACACAAAATTAAAGAAAATTACAAAATATTGAATAAACATACCGTTTAAAGAAATTATTAATAATGGGTTTCAAAATATAAGGTATTTTCTAGACTAGATATAGTAGGTAAGTTTTATCTACGTTAAAACTAATAAACTTCTATTATTATCCTTCGTCAAACATGATAGTAGTGTGGACCACCACCCTCAGTACCTAGCAAGTAAATTAACAAAAAATATTGTAACATTTACATAAGTAATGAAAATATATAAATGGAGCCGTAAAAACTGGATTGCGTGAAGCTATTAGCGGGCCTTTCAATTCTCACTGATTGGAACCGCTCACGTTCTTGAAATTCAATTTGGATTATTGCACCCCGAAATTTGATTTAATTGGTAACCCGAACAATTCAGCTTCAATCCGCTTCGAAATCCTGTTTAAATTATACAAAAAGGTCCGTTATTAAAACCTTTAAACATAATTACAACATCCGACCTGTGTATTTTATCAAATCTAGTATCTCATTTATACAAGAATTTGTTCATGTAATAAATGTACAAAGGAAATGACTTTACGTAAGTAAATAATAGAAAGAAAATAAGCCACAAAATAATTTTATTTTCCATAAATATCTATAAAACAAGAGTCAACAATTTCCTTCTACGATTCCAATAGATCTACGGCCAATGTGTTCTCAAAGCTCGCGTGTAGATTAAGCATCTCGTGCATTCTATTGCATACAACAGCGTCGCATTGTTACTTCTTTACTGGGCAATGTGACTACCTGCAGTAGCCTTCTCCCTGGAGAAACAAGCGGAACGCCTCCGATATCTTATTAGGCTGCTCCTCCAAAACCATGCCGCAGTCCGAGATACTCAGCCAGGACGTCTTAGCTGGGTCCAAACGACCATTAAAGGTTACAGTGTCATCTACGTGAGGGGAAAGAGCACCTGTTACATTCAGCATGGGCACTTTTATCGTGTTGCCATCTCGGGCAATATTCAGGTCGTTTCGACGGAGGTACGATTCGATGAACATAGAAAGGTTAACGGGATTGACTTGAGAAAAACATTCCTTGTAGACGTATGCCAGGTCGTGGTTGCGTTCGTCGTTGCTGCGGCCGAAGTGATGCCACATTAGATAGTCTAGGGCTCCCTGAGTCATGCCGCTCGATCGTAGCTGTCTGGTATTAATTTTTTGATACAGCCATTCGGTCCAACCCGCTTGGGTGGAGGTACAGTTGATCAGAACCAAGGCGTCAACTTTATTTGGGTTAGTCATAGCATAGCGGGCTAAGATATTGGCTCCGGCACCGACTCCGAATCCAATAAAGGATCGAATACCGAAGTGACCAAGAACAAAGTCTATCTGTGAAGCCAAGACATCCATTGTTGGGTAAACATAATCCTCGGGTAAAGTCGGCGCCCCCTCCTCCTGTCCTGGAGCGTTGACGTGGTAAATACAGAATTGGTCTAATATCGTTCGCATGTCAACGAAATTAAAAAATGCTTGAAAATTTGCCGCGTAGTTGAGCCCAAGGTCATGGTAAGTAATTATGGCTCGTTTGGTTCGGTCCCCACGGACCGCCACCAGTATGTCTCCACGCGAAGTCCTCACCCTCTCTTCCACGCATGCGCCGTCGCTCAGCAATCTACGATCCGAGGGAAAATGTAACTGAACGCTCTTGAGATCGTCTTCTAAATTGTCCGAAGACATCATGTTTAACAGGGCTATGTTTTCTTGTATGGTAGTCGTCGGCATTTTTCTTAGACGGTGTTTCTCAGACAATCTTTACAGCACAAATCAATGGACGTCCTTCCTTTGTTGACACCGTCAATTACAATTATTCACACCTTCCTGACAGTCACGTCCTTTCACGACTCTTAATTATGAAGAGTTAGCGTAACAACTCTGTTGTTTTTCCAGCTCGTTCACAGATCATCTCTGGTACTTTGTTCTTCAGTCAATGAACTCGTCGAGTGAATTTGCTGTCTCCTTGTACGATATCACATAATCATCACACAATTTATATGTTTTAAGTCAGAATTACTCGTGTTGATTTCAGAAGACATAAGTAGACATAATATTAGAGGGAATTTCGGAGGAAATAGTCAATAAAGTGGCAACCGAGCGAACGTGAATCCAAATGAGTCGACTATTCGGCACTAATCGGCTGTTTCCGTCAAGTGTCGGCGGCTCGACCAATAGCGTTGCAGTACGACGCGAACTGCACGAACTTCAGTATAGATTCACCGCACATGCGTACAAAGTCAGTCGATTTTTATAGCTATTTACATTTTAATACGGTTGTTTTTTTACTGGTGACAGGAAATAATTGAGCCACCACATTGGGACCATGAATATGATAATTGGTTCATTCGATTACCAAAATTAACTTTCTTCGCTGCGAAATTTAATTAAGTACTAAAATAAACATGACATATACATAGATATGGTGAAATTACAACATTTTAATACACGAATTCATTGTTTCTCAAATCATGATAATCAAACCAAATAAAGAAATCATGATAAAACATAATGAAAACCACACTTCATCTTTTTGTAAAAGATTAGTTTTTACTCTCATCAGCTAGCCACCAACAGTATTAAAAAATGCTAAGTTATATCACAGTACAAGAGGATGAATTTTCGAATGTCGTCAAATAGTACTTTAAGTTTAATTTATATTGAAAAAAAAAACTTTTAAACTGGTTTTAATGAATATTAATTTAACAAAAAATTTTTATCCACCGACAGGTTTCGGCGACATGCTTGTGGGTTTCTCGTGATTGAATGTCGAAAAACTTTGTTGGCGGCATAATTATGTCGGCGACACGAAACCTGCGATTTTTTTCAATTAGTAATTTTCTCTTCAGTTTCACTGAACATGTATATACACCTACACTCGTCACTGACAGCCGCCGACAATCTCGACGAGGAGCACGTACCGGTAGATGTTAGTGTTTCCACACTCTTTATTACCGATCTGATTATTATTATATAAAGACCATCGGGGGACACATGTCGATGGTCTAGACCAGAATCCGT
>DWPA01003740.1:0-13695 GCA_018251375.1 Calpodes ethlius | reverse complement strand
AAAACATCTCATTTACTTTGAAAGATCTCTTTCGACGTATATTTCAGCTAAATGAAAGAAAATATTCAACTTGCTGTTACCAAAGCGTTGCCTAGCAACCAATGATTGAAGGAATCGACAACCTTTTTATTGCTGTATTACACACGAGAGTGAATCCATCAACATCGATGTAGTTAAAAAATATTTGAATTGAGAACGTATCTTTCGAAGTTTGTTTCTGTTACCAATACGACGAACTGTTGACTTGATATATTTTTTAAGTTGTTATATATAATATGAAGCAAATTATATAAGGCAAATTGCTTTTGTCATACATATTTCATTTACGTAGATACGAGCGGCAGGTGCGCTGATTACGGATTAGATGAGCTTAGTGCTCAGAACACTCGGAATCTAATTGGCAAACTCACGAACGCTCCTGGCATATTATGTCTAAACGTTATTATGTATTAGGTAAAACCCGGCCAGGAACCGCTGTGGCTCAAACTTACCTTAATGAGGTAACAGTTAAATATAATTCACATATAGTTATTTATATAGGTATACTATTTATAGCATAGTATTATTAAGCAAAAATAGGTACGGGTATTCAAATATTAAAAGAACATTCTACTACCTAGTGACCTAGATTATAATACAGATAGGTATTTATATAACAGATAAATATTTGCTTTCAGATCATATTTTTTTTATAACATAAGAATAGCAATCGAATTTGCAGTGCAACATACCCTGTCGTCCATTAATACCTGCGACAAACATCGAATAAGACTGTAGGAGGGACTGTTAGATGTTTTTTACAACCCATAATTGTCCCACTGCTGAACTTGGGTCCTTTCTCAAGATGTGAGGGGTATATGCCGTAGTCCACCACGCTGTCCAAGTGGCGATTGGCAGACTTCACTTACCTTTGACAACTCTCAGGCGAAGCAAGTAATAATTAACTAGTAATACGCACTTTTGGAAATTAGAGGTGCGTTTAGGATTCAAACTCACGCCCTCACGTTCGGGGAACCAACGTTCGAACGACTACTCTATCACTAAGAGGCCTGTTTATGTTAGGACTGTTGTAGATTTGTCCTATTAGTATTAATCGTCCAGTTAGTAAGTAAGTTTCCAAGTTAGCGTCACAGGCGTTCTTACCGCTAAAGACAGGTGATCATCTCTTGTATAATTTAACTGTATATGTCACTCGCAACATAAGGAATCGTTGTGTGGTATGAAAGTGCCATTATATTTATGTATTAGTGAGTCAATGAGCCACTTAACGTTAAGTGATTAACGCTGTCCGTGCGTATCTTTACAGATACCACTAAAGCTGTTAGTGACTGATCTAGAAAAATAAGTGATCTAGCCTTTTAACTAATAAGCTACATAATCTACTTCTGTATAATTTATAATAATACTGCTATATATATATATATATAGGTGTCTTAACGCGTTAATTAACGCGCTTAAAACGTCAGCACGTACACATGTACGTGCTGATGTTAGCCATGTGGCTAACATAAGTTAATTCGATACACAAATTAATGGGAAGTAAAATTTGTATAGAACTTGATTAATTTAGCCTGCCATTTAACGTGTAAATTTTATTGCGTTAATTAAGGCATATTCAGTATTGCCGTTGACACTAATGCTAATGCAGCTGTGACAGGGACTTAAATATATCGACCATGAAATATCTTTCATTTTTTCTTTTTCGAAGAGCACCTTCGACGTGTTAATCTTAAACTCATCGGGGCAGCGGGAGTAATGAGTTGGCTTCTTCCAAATAAGGCTGGGCTCATTGCTGGATGTCGACCAACTCTATTTAGGAGTAGTGCAATCTATGGCTATGTATGCAGTGGTATCCATCAGGATTTCTCCACAAAAAAAGGACTTAAATATTTAATTAAATTATACTTACATAGTTATACTTCAAGTCAGGATGCATGTAGTCGACGCCTGTAACAATTATACACATTATTGTAACGTTTTTAATTTATTTTTATATAAAATACTAGCTGTACTCACGACTTCATCCGCGTACAATTTAACTAAAGAGTTATTTAGTTTACTTCGTTTTTATTTTGCCTAAATTACTCTTTTTTACATTATCAATCTGGCTGTGAAAGTCCCATCAAAATCGTTCCAGCCCTTTAGAGATTAGCCGGAACAAACAGGCAGACAGACAAAAATTGTAAAAAATGTTATTTTGGTGTATGTACCGTATATTCATATGCATGTAGTAAAAAACGGTTATTTCAATATTACGAACAGACACTCCAATTTTATTTATATGTATTTTATTTATATCAATTTAATAGGCACGCCCTTAAAAGCAATTCACTTTGTACTTAGTTGTGCGTACCGCGGAGTACTAAAATACTTACTCGGGTTGGTTTTCCCGCCAGATTAAAATACGAGTGTCCTCAAGCGTAATAAATAACCCTCTAAGCCTATATTGTCAATGAACATCAAGTGGGTTTGTACTCAAATTCAATTTACACCACTTTAAGCATTCCCTTCGTTATATAAAAAAACCGAGTGTTAACTTTTATATATTAATCGCAAGAAGAGTATGTTAGTTGCAAGTTGATAATATCTTACCATCGTCCATTATAGCAGTTGTCACATTGACCCCAGTGTACCCTTGAGCCCACGCTGCTTCAACGTTGAGGTCTAGTTTCGGCTTGCCCCCGTTTTGGCCCGTGTTCTTCAAATACCATTGTAGGGGGAAATAGGGGTCGCGAGGTTCAGCGGCGGGTTCGGTCTCCGGGAGGCGCAGGGGGCGAAAACCACGCTTGACGCGCTTGAATCCCGTCTGCTGGATAGCTGTATGGACCTGGTAATAATGATACTTATATAACACTGATAATAAAAACATAAATTAAGTACGTATTTCAACATTACTTTGAATCGTCTTGTGGCGTATACATTCTTAGAAAGATATACCTATTTTATACTTGTTCTTTAGGTACACGTATACTTGCAATTTAATATTTCTCGAATTGGTTCGTAGCAACTATCAAATGATGTAGAAATGAGAACTAAAAATGTGTTATCGTAAGTACTCGCAATTTCTGCCTAATAGCTATAAGCGTTTTTTTGACATATGCGCTCGCCATTCTACTCACTATGGACAGTGCACGTTCGGATGCTATGTGAAGAAAGCATGCGGTTTCGTACACTTTCTGTTGTCAATGCGGTCGAATTCGACCGTATATGGTAAGATAACGTTTTTCATAGTAAGGGTGTGAATTCAATAATAATGCGTATTTAATACAAGCTTAATTATTAAAACGTATCAGCTGACCGAATTCATGGACATTTTAAAATAATAGATGAGTTTCTAATTTCTACTGTTCTAACATTCATTAAATAAGTTTAATTTAATTATTTTCATCTCATAATTAATTGTAATTAGGTCTGTGGTTACCTGTCACTACAAGAAAGGATATTATATTATATTATTGTATTATAAAGTAATTGAAAAATTAAATTAAAACAATCGCCGGCGTGTAATAGGGCGATTAATTTAGTTTTTCCAATTAGTGTAGTATAAAGAAAATATTTAGATAAAATTTATATTATTATTAAATTATTTTCTTCGCCGCCAATCGATCGGGGCTGACGCTTACGCCCCTGCGCCAATTGCGTTAACGTTAGTTTTAACGGTTGCGCCCAAATACGTATTAATTAACGCGTTAAAATTACTCGATTACATAAATGTCCCTGTGTTAACGTTAGTGTTAACGACAATGCTCGAATGTGGCTTTATTAACACGATAAAATTGTCTATACCGATAAGGTTCTTTCCGTTATTTTTTGTATGGATCACGCATTAATTAGCACTGTTTTCCACGACAGCATAGTGAAATTTTTCACGCGTTATTGTGAATTGTTTATCGCGTGAAATAATGCGAAAACGTGGTAGTGACATGCGAAATATAATTTTGTAAAAAATTTCATTCTCCATTATTTAGCGTGTTAGTTAGCGCGCTAATCTGTAAACGAAATATGCTTAGTGACTATATAGTACCTAATTGTTGCGTTAGGGCACAGATCGCGTAAACGACAAGGGTTTTAAAGATCAAATGTAATAACAAAAAAAAAAGGTTTTCGTTTTTTACAAAATAACAACGTTGTAATAAAGTAGGTGTAAATTGTCAAGAGTCCAATTACGTTAGGCCTTTTCTGTTAGATTTAGTTCGAACAAAATGAAATTCGTATTTTTCGACGAGAACGTTAACAAGTAATGAAGTTAGCGATGGAAAATTCATTATGTTAAAATGTGTTTTTCCAGCGAATATTTTATCTCTTATCCTAACGTAATTTAAAATTTTCCGACATTGTCTTCAAGGACTGAAAAATAATTCTTTTGAAAGTTGTTAATACAATTATTTCCAACAACAATAACTTATGGAAGTTATTTTAAACAAACGCATTTGTTTTTAGTGTTATTTTTATGTGACTATCAGATAAACTTTAAATAGTAATTTTCTCGTTACCGCTTAATTAATAGTAAGGATAGGTATTAAGTAATTTAAAAAAATTACCTCTTAGAATAATTAATTACAGTACATACAATTGTAAGGTTTCTAATATTAACCGAAAACGGAGGGTAGTTTTGCGGTTTTTACCAGATTTTTAGATAAGTAAGAAACAAATTTTAATCTGGGTATGCGACGTCCATTTGCTGTTTGGAATTCGTCCAAAACTATCTTTTTCCAATTTATATCATATATCTTTCTCATGTTTTGCACTTAGTCTGTTACTTATTCAGAAATAAAATTTTACTTAGAATTTAACGCTCTGGGTACTTACTATTTTATTTTGATATTTTTAATTTCATGTATGAATAAAAATGGTTGAATTTATATTTGCTTTCTTACACGCGCTCTACAATTTGTTTAAGATAACGAGATGTTATTGCATTAACGCTAAAGGCTTAATAATAAGACATTTTAGTTCACGTCATAAAATTTTTGAAGAAATTTTTATCGTTCCCTAAGTTGAATTAACTTCAAACCAGGATAATAAAATTTGATTGTAACATCAAATATATTAGTGGACATACACGCCCATAACATTTTCATATTGGTTTAAAATACGAAATACATAAATAACCTCCTTCTGTCCGTTACGCGTCTGTTTAAATTAAACTGTTTTACTTAACAGTCCAATCTTCTAAGATATAAATTGATAACAAACAGAATAAAAATTCTCATAATGGATTGGATACAAATTGGAAACAACAGTTACGTTTGAAGCAAAGCCTTGAAAATAACAAAGGCGTCGGGAAAAGCTGATTAATATTACATCAGAAGATTAGTCTGGCGAAGTTTAGCTCGAAAACGGAACTCATTTTATAACTGTATTTTAGCGAGCTAAGCTTCACCGTGTGTTCATCTTCGTATGTTCACTTGCGAGGTTTTAAAACTTGTTCACTCTCAAAGGGGGGGATCGAGATAAGTTCGCGTTCGAGGTGTAAACATTAACAACTCGTACTGCAACTAATACAAGTCTAAAAGAGGGTATTTTAAAACTTTATACTCACAAGTGGGTGTTGTTTGAGTAACCGGGCGTGGGCAATAGACCGTCGCGGACGAGCATGCGGCAGTCCGCGGTGAGTGAAATGCCATTCGGTGTCAGAGCCCAAAACCTGTGGATAAACACAATAGGTTATATAAATATAAACAAATTGTGAATCTGAAAGTTAATAAGTAAGACTTAATTGAAAGAAGCATGATCGTAATTTACAGATTTCTTCTTGGATAGAAATAAACTATAATTTTCGACTGTTGCGACTATATGTATCTAAACTGTAAAACCAGTCATCGGCTGACCTAACTTTTTAAAGTCACATTTAACTACAACGCAATAATTAAGTTGGTAATGACAGAATTAAATAAAAATATTGTACAGTCAAGAGTTGAATCCTTTAATAATTTTCATAAAGTGTTTTAACCACTGTGTCAGGTAAGGTTAAAAGTTTTCTAAATTGTAAATATTATTTAACATATTGTTTAATAACAAGCCAAATATTCTTTAACAAGAATAACGCAGAAATCATATTTAAATCTACAGAATATCAAATAGGTGAATAAATCCCACCAAAAGGGTCTTAAGTTTTATTATCATCATATTATTATGATAAATACCTACCAAAAGAAAAAATAAAGACACAAGTTTTATTATCATGATACTCGCGTAGATACATTTCAAAGAAAAAATAAACTGCAGGCAAGAAATTTCGAACACTAAAACCATTTATTCAACCGATCTCTTCATAAACATTCCTAAACGCTTTGATACAATTGTTTTAGCCACAAATACTCAATCCGAAAAAGGAGACTATTAGAAGTCACAAAAGAGTATGGGAATATCCATTCGAAAAATATTCTAATTCAATACACAAGTAACATAAAGTGAATCGTTTACCTTCGTTGAAATAATAAAATTAAAATGTAAAGCGAGTACAATAAAATTCAAACGTCTCGAGAAAATGTTAGTGGAATTTAAATTCAATACTGCTAGTTGTAATTCAAATTGTAAAATATAAAAGTCAACAATTTCAATATTTACGTTAATGCCTTATTTGAGATGTACGTATTATTAAAGTCCTCAAAGATGACGGTTTACGTCAATTCTAAAGTGATCAAAAGAGCAACAGCTGACGCGGTCGTAGTGAGATGGTTGACTACTATTAGCAATATTTCTTGAGTGTTTCCGCACTACAGAGGGCACGTCAAGTCTTTGGTCCCGATTGTAATCAAAAGAAAGCAGCCGGTAACCCATGTCGGAGGCCTTTTAGTGACATAAAACGTCCGACAATACTGAGCTATGAGGAGAATCTCGTGCTAAAAATATCGGTCAAGTATATTTAAGATAAGAATATTAATGTTTAATTGGATATAAAATAAATAAAGATGAAAAGACAACAGAAAGTTCCACAGATACTAGAAAATTTGTATTTTTTGCGTTTTAAAAATACTTTAATTATGATATTGAAGAGTTACAAAAACAAAAGAATAAAAAGAAAAATAACGACTTTTTCAACAAAACATAATATAAATTCTTAATTAATTTGAAAGATCTAACACATCATTGTGTAAATGAAAAATAAAACAGTCATTCCTATTTTAAGGTTGGAGAAGTACCCTAAAATGTATTTTTTAATTTTATTCTATGCTAATGACAGAATGTCATTGTAATAAATA
Organism: Calpodes ethlius; assembly: GCA_018251375.1. Taxonomy (NCBI): domain Eukaryota; kingdom Metazoa; phylum Arthropoda; class Insecta; order Lepidoptera; family Hesperiidae; genus Calpodes; species Calpodes ethlius. The sequence goes on along the minus strand of DWPA01003740.1, from coordinate 6,490 downwards.
TATATAAATCAAACGATATATAAGGGCTCTTTTTTCACTACGAACCATAAAAAACTAAAAATAGATTTTAGTAAATAATGTGACATCGTGATTTGCAAAAAAATAGTTACGGAAATAAGGACATATTAGTCGACCAGTATAAATCCTGTCCATACGCTATCCCGTAGGAATTTCCTAAAATCCAGCCTTAACACTTATCTTCATAATAAAGGACTTTTGTATTCAAATTTTCCTCAAAGGGTTTGAGCTGGGAGATGATAATAGCATATTAGTACGCCAGGGATTTAGTCCTTTATATAAACGCAGTTTTAAAGATATAGGTTTTTCATACGTTTTCTAACTTTGAAGTTATTCTTTCACTCATGAAAAACATTTGTTTTAAAAGTGATTTTATATACTTACTTATTAATTTAAAAATGTAATATAGAACTAAGTGTTTTGCCTACTTAACTCGATATAAACTTAATAAATAAATTATACCTCTCTGAGCCATTCTCAACAATACGCTGCATTAACATTCAGAATAAGGGACGGCGAAGGGAAATAGAATTTCACGTAGAAGTCCAAAACAAGTTTTCAATTTCCTTTAAAGGGTTCAATTATATGTAAAACGATAAAACGATCTCCTATTACAATGTAATTCGATATATTTACTTGAATTGATATTTATTAAAACTCGAAATGAATAAACCACATAGGAACTTTCATCCGAAATGAAATCACATATGAAATTCAAATATATGCCCATGTGCATATGATGTAATATGATAATGCAGCTAAAATTAGTGTCACTTGTTAACATGAACGGAGGGGCAATTATGAATTATAACGATGATAGTAATCAACGCTTCCCGAATTACTGCTAGAGATTCGGGAACATATCTCACCCCGCGCACACCTACCGTCACATATGTCTTTATTGGAATTAAGGCTGCATTACAACCACAACATTTATGAACAACATTCACGCACCCATACCCAAAATTGGTTTGCCAGTGTATTGGAATACCGCCTTTCTAAATTGAGTCAGCGTTATAACGTTATTCCTCTCCCTCGAAGACCGAATAAATACAAAAGTTCATGTATTGGTTTTTCTTTTGTCAAGTTCATTCTCATATACAGATCAACTTTGCTTCTTTTAGGTTATCTTACGGTGACCAATAACCCTTTGAAGATTGCTATGCATATGACTTAAGTGTATCAACAATATAACAGGAAATAGTTTTTGGAATTTCAGAAGAATCGCACCCAATATTCTATTTATATTTAATTATAATCTCTGGATGCGTTAGTAGATAAAGAAATAGCAACTAACACGTAATAAATAATATGTGTTATTTTTAACAGTGGCTAATATATATAGGGGCGCGCAGGCACAAAGGCGCCATCTTTTGAGGAATAATCGAAGTTGCGAATTACTTGAATTATTTATGTATAAGACAATTTCAATGGTAATTATTTCTAATTAAATTCAACCATTTTTTGTTAATTATATTTACAAAAGGTTTTTGTTTGAGTTATCTGTAAAGTGATTGCTAAGTTGTAATTAGCAGTTTGTGTAATGTCATTATAACGATAAATAATAAATGAAAACATGTTTTATTGTGATAGCTATAGATGTTATAGTGCAAGATAATTATGATAAATGCGAAAAATAAAGTGATATTGTGATTCTGCCGTCCTATTATACTTGCCTACGATGGATCTTCATGGCCACGCGCCGACATATATCTCCATAATATAAATTAAATGAAATAGCCATAAATAAATTTTAGGCAACAGTCAACTGTTTTCAAACCATTAAATCTTTTGTTGCCTTCGTTAAATTTTATTAATTTTGTATTTAAATACGTTAATTCTACGCGTTTATTGTCTGTGCACAATCCGATATTACCCCAACGGCGAACAAACTTTATTGCCGCAGTAAACTCAGAATGGCTATCACTTTCCAGCCAATGCCTGGCCAAATTGCCTCCATTGCTTTCAATATCGCCTTATTGAGTTGATATAAAAGCATATTACACATTGAACAATAATTCAACATTCGACAAACAAATGAGTATATTAATATCAGAAAAACTTCTTTTCAAAGATCGCCAATGACATCATTTATGCGATGCGTACCTACTGAAAATTTAGCGAGCGAGTTGCATAATTCTTTTTATATTATATTTTATTACTTCATGATCGATTTGGTTGGCAGAAAAAATGCTACCACCATGGATAAATACCTTGAGATTTAACTGGTTCCGATTTCTATCCGAAGGGACGCAATGAGGTGACCCACTCTCATCGTCGAATGTCACCTTTGAATGTTCTAAACTATAGTCCGGACCCAACAAATGCTCTTAGAACATCGGAATTCACTATTTCTCGATGAGAACCAACCAATCCACTTTCTTCATAAAAATAGTCTTTTAGGCTGGGCTTCTCCAGGTTCGTCCCGTCTCGATTCGAAAATAGGGTGTCCCTTTTTGCCGTTATGATACTTTCTGTTCAAGAAAATTGTGCGATACAATAATAATATTCCACTTATACTACCATTTGTTGCCTTTTATTGAATGTTGCTTAACTATTACATATTGCCATTAAAATTTAACAAATTATAAGAAACAGTAACGTTCAGCAACAACCGAGTATCAAAAATACGTCCTTACAAAGTATCTACATAAAATTGAAAATTCGAAATTTTATCCATTGTTGGTTCATGTTTACTTCGAAATATTGAGCAACGTTACATAAATCAACAACATTTCATCATCATCCATAAATGCTATTAAATTAAATAATAAACAAATATAAAACGACAAAAAAAACAATTCAAAAATAAAACACTATAAATACCGAAACATGATTGAGAATAGACAAGTAAATTATAAATATACATATAAACAAACAAAATCGACTACTTCGCTTTAAGACTACACTATAAGTTGAAAGCCTAGGTTAAATACGCGCATTAAATTTAGTAGCAGGCGGGTCTCAATCGCAAATTATAAGCCGAAATAAAATTAATGTGTTTCGTCTGCTATTAAACTTAATGCGGGTATTAACTTAAGCTTTTAACTCATAGTATAGTCTTATAGCGGAGTAGAATTTATTTGTTTTTATGTATGTAGTTTATTTTAATTTACTTTTCTATTCTCAATCTTGTTTCGGTCTTTCAGCTATACAATCTGCTAAACTGAGGTAGAATTTACTTCGTTTATCATCATCATCATTACAACCCCTGCTGGGCCCGGGTCTCCTTACACAGTAAGGTAGGGGGGTAAGGGGTGCAGGCCATAGTCCATCACACTGGCTAAGTGCGGATTGGTAAACTTTCCACACCTTCGAGAACATTATGGAGAAGGCTCAGGTACAGGTACAGGTTTCCTCGCAATGTTTTTCTTTACCGAAACAAGTGATAATTAATTTGTAATACGCACATAAATTTTTTTCGAAAAATAGAGGCGCGTACAGGATTTGAATCTCCTTTCGGTCTTTATAATGTATAATTTTTAATTAGAAATTTTGTTTTTTTTTCGTCATTAAATGTTTCTCGTAAACATTTCAATACGTCATAAATAACTAGTAGGTATATGGGATTCGAAACTACATCTCAAATAAGGTTTCCTTTAATTAAGGGAAGAAGAAAACATCCTTCATCTTCACTGCTTATATTACGAAAATGGAGCCCTAACCGCAAATTCCTTCCTAACCCGATGTGGGTACTCATTATTTCAACGCGATATAACCGCTCGCATTCTGAATACGAAATGATCTTGACAGTTTCCGAGTCCGTGATTTATGGTCCCGAGAAGTTTTATGACGTTGCATAATTAAAATAAATGACTGTTGTTGACTTAGAAACGTTATATTCCATCAACATAATCTTAAGATACTTAACGTATTATAATAATTCTTGACCAGTTCTTATTTTGCTTTCAAGATACTTTTAGGATATTCTTTGCCTTTAAAATACTCAACCTCAACATTTATCGACTATTTATAGAAGAAAGAGCCACAAAAGAATCATTAGGTACTTATTAGTGCAAATTTCTAGGTTCTCTGGTTTTTATATTTAAGTACAAACTAGACGTAATAAAAGGAAACCTAGAAACAAGAAAAGAGAAGAGATGAAAGAACGGGCTGTCATCATCACAGCTGGAATACGACGGCAAGTTTGGTGGTTGACTCAAACATGTATGTGGTAACTACCTAGACAGTCAGGCTTCACTTCATAGATAATTTCTACTTGAATTTGACAAGCACATGCTTTATTTCATTATTAATATTGTATGTCTATATGTGGACGGAATACAGAAGAATGAAATGCATGTACCTATAAGATCAAAATTTAGTAAAATCTGTATTCCACAACAAAGGACAATTGATTTGCTTTGATTTGATAATACTCCTTATGAGATGATCTACCATCAAATAGAACCAGTTTTTGTCATAATTGATGACGCTCTAATCTCATCCCAATGCTGGGATAAGGTCTCCCCTCACAATGTGGAGATACAGGCCATAGTCTACCACGCAAGCTACAAACAGATTGGTAAACTTCCAACACCTTCGAGAACTATTGACAAGGAATTGGGATTTCCAATCTAGTCTGCTCCAATACCCCCAAAAGAAAGTGGAATTCACAAATAAATTTGTAAGATTACCCCAAATAATTACTCATGTATGAGACATATCTAAAACTATTCTCCACGTATTCCATTTTCTGATTCTGATGTCACATAATGAACGATTTTAACAGCTCAATCGGCCTTCTCGCAAGCAACTTCGTAATAATAAAGCTTACATAACTATCAATGGTTTCTCTAGGACGATACGGTTATTGTGTCTCCGGTATTCGGCTATTTCGTATAAGAGGCTACGTTAATATTGCGAGAACGACGACGGATAATGTTACATTCGAAATAATGTTGTTCAAAATAAGTATTACTTTAGTGTGAACAGATGAATATTTTTTTTAGTTTTATCGGTCTATAGCACGCTAACATGTAACATTTATTATGCTTCTCTATCTATCTATCAGCCTTTGAAGGTCCACTGCTGAACATAAACCTCCTCTGATTTGCGTCACTCAGACCTGTCTTGATTCTTCTGAATCCATTGAATACCCTACGTAATACCCATAATGTACTACTTACTATTATTTACAATATTAATCACAATTTTTAACCTTTAAATCTTAAATTTCAAAGCTGATTTTTTTATATGATTAAGAAAGCATATTATCTTACAGTACCACCAGCTCCTGCATTGCATAGACATGCGACAAACTTCGATGAGAAAGAACAATAGTTAGTAGGTCTTGCAATGAATATAAGTTAATATTTTAATATTAGTTCGGTATTATTTGTTAGTAAGACAACTGTGGACGTAAGAACTGTTTGAATATGTTAGTTTTGTAATGTTTAATAATTTATCCCACTCGTAATTGGACACAGATGCGTTGCTACCCTAGAGGTTTTATGATATCTTGTATCAGAGCAACCGGCCACTAAAATCGTTAATCTCAAGTGTTTATGGAATTTACAAAACATTGAGAAAATGATTACATTATAAAGTAAATTCTTATTCAATGTTGCATTTAGGTGTTATATACGTACATACACTTTGTTAGAACTGTTACACTAAACAGAATTAGATTCGCATCCCTGCACTTGACAGTGACATTACTGCCCGTATCGTGTAACAACTGAACACTTTTCCAATAATATAACTATTGTTTCACTAGTCATGTTCAAGAAATAACCACCTTATTAGGTTTTGTATAATATTGAACAGTTCGACGAACTATTTTAAGCAACGTTCGAAAATTAAACTTTGGTATATTTAAAAAGTTTAGGCAGCGAATGTATTGATATCTCGACTTGGTGCCTCATCAAAAATAAAGAAAGTTTTTTAAAACTTTGCAGTGATATTAAGGCTCGTTTAATATAAAAACTGGTCAAGTACGAGTCAGGGTACGAGTAATGTAAGGTTCTCTAATTAAGTTGATTAACTATTATTCCATAATTTGCAAAGCCTGAGTAACTGTGATAATTATTGAAATTCATTAAATATTTCTTATACTAACATGCTTTCGTGAATTTCTTACATGTCCAATACTAACTGGTCCGCCGGCAAAAAAATAAGGGGGACACTTGACTTTAAAATCGGCATTTAAAACTCAATATTTTGCAAACGGATTCATGAATCGAATAATGGGTTTTTGCAAAATCCACAATTTAATCGAAATACATATCCAATGAACACTTAGGGGCAGTAGAGCAAAAACTTCCATTTTTTTTTCAGATTTTATTCTATTACTTGATAGTTTGTTTAGTTTGACGGCTCCGTAGCTTATTTGGTAGTGATCCTGCCAGCGAAGCGAAGTGTCCTAGGTTCGATTCCCGACCGGGGTAGACATTTATGTGACAGATAAATATTTGTTCTCGAGATCATGGGTGTTAGTGACGTGTTATTTGTGTTGTCCATACCACGCGCG
>DWPA01003739.1:0-13696 GCA_018251375.1 Calpodes ethlius | reverse complement strand
CCGTAAAGATTCAAGTTCTTTTCGAATATTTTAAGACTTTATTGCCCAAAGTGAACTTTAAATAGGAACAATGAAATAATAGACGCTTGTACAATGTTACATCGGTCGAACGGATGGTAAAAAAGGTTGTCAATTCCTTCCTAGTTGCCAGGCAATGCTGAAATATAGATCTTAATGGATTTTTCCACAGAAATGACATGTTTTTTCACGGTGGAAAGTATCCTGTGGTACTCTTTGTCTCTGAAGTATCTCCAAACCAATAATTGTATTATAAGAACGCTCCGTTGCACCGTGAAAAAGGAATAAATAAACAAAGGAAGTTTCGGATTTATATTTTTCGTATACATATCTAACCGACCCGATTGCTACTCCTTTTTAATAACATCAATCACTTTATTTATAATATCTTCCTCTGTTTACGTCAACAGTCGTAAAACGATTTGAGATTCTTTAGAGTAATTTGTATCGAACGAAGTGCAAATAATAATCTTGTAGTTAATTTATCATTCTGTCCTATATTTATGCACAATGAATTATTCCATGCACGTGTGTTTCCTTAGTAGTTGTCGCAGCTTATTTAATTACTGTCTGTTACTTGATACCTAATGACAACCTCAGTATAAATATCTCAATAGACTAGGTAGTATCTCAGTGCAAAACTAGGAAATCGTCCTATTGATCACGTCCCTCATAACTATTCTATTGGACCGAATTTGTGTCCCATTTGCTTAGTGCACGTATTTATAATATTCTAATACTGCGTTGGTAATTTTAAATATTCTTGCAACGTGGGTAATAGTGCCTTGATTAAAGTTATGTTTCAATGTAGGAATCGCTAATAATCCGATAAGCGAAATGAATAAAAATGACACAAGGTCTCGTGACATGAAAAATTAATCAAACTAAGAGATATTTGAGCAAGTTTTTTACGCTTCTAGGCCACTAATGTCTGTAATATTAGAAGTACATTGACGTCGACCTTAATTCACTATTATTGTCACCAGCGAGAATAATAATAGGTGGAATATATTAGAGCCGTCGGCATATCTGACTGATAAAGGAACATCAAAATTATTTGAAAAAAAAAATGATGATTTAAAAGAGGAATAAAATTTGGCAAAATCACTACTAGAAAAGAACAAAACATGTTCTTTATTTAAAAAGTAAATGTTGTTTTTTCTTTTGACAAGAGCGTACTGAGGGAGAGGACAGCAGGGGAGGGCAGTTGTCTCCCCTGGAATTTAACCAAATTCCAAGACCAACCGGTCTATATGACTTTTATCTATAAATTATCATATTAACTGCGTCCGCCTTCTCTAAGCAAGTGGGAGCAACTTTTGCTTCCAGGGGCCAAAAAAATTAGGTGTAGTCAAGTACATATAAATGAAATACCAAATTTAAATATTAATGAATGTGTTCTAAAATGAACATAGCATGTACGTACCTATAATGTCAACTTTAATATAGTTCTAAAGTCTGTCAGCACATGAATACATAATATATTATCTATTCATATACTGTATGTTTGTAGGTTGTCAGAGGTTTATTTCATTCTCGTTTTATTTATGCAAATAACCGACACACAGACAGATAATATACCTCCCAGTAAGTATTAAGGCACGAGAATATAAGTAACTCTATTATATCACTGTAATTATTATAACTAAGAGTAGATGTTGTCCGCGGCTCCGCACGTGTGTGTGAAAAGAACAGCAATAAAAAGGTTGTCAATTTGTTTAACTACCAATGGTTGCTAAGCAACGCTTTGTTATTAACGACTTCCTTTAATTTGACTGAAATATACGTCATAACGAATCTTTCCGCAAAAATGAGATGTTCTTTTGTGGTAAAAAGTATCATATAGTACTCGTCGTCTTCCCAACTATCTCCAAACCAAAAACCATGTCATAGCCACATTCCGTTGCACCGTGTAAGAAGGACAAACAAACACTTTCGCATTTATAATATTAGTATAGATATCACAGTAGTATTAAGATATGTCAGATAGATGGCACTGTCCTCTATATCTATTATACATCGAAATCAACCGTATTTAATGCGTAATAATATTATTACTGACTAAGAAGGATAATTTCAACATGTTTATGAGCAAAATGAAATGAAAATACCTAAGTAGGTAGTTACTTGAAATGTAAAAGGCGGAACAGTTAATTCGGCCAATTACGTGCACCCCAGTCTCACCTTGCCGCCCCCTCGGCGCCACGCACCTGGTGAGCACCCCCAATTTCCGGACCCCTAAGGTTTCACTTTACCGATTGTCGCAGAAGACGGGAAAGCTTATAGTGAAGACAAAAAGAAAACATTTTTTGAAACAACGATTCGATTTCCGAGTTAAATATAAAACTTCATTCATCTAAACGCTGGGCTATAATTGTTTTTATTAGACTTGTAACGCCTATAGAGTTAGATTTATAATATCTCGTTGACCTATAGTGGCACATTAAAGTAGTTAATATCGTCTACTTAACATCGCCGAAACACATACAAATAAATGTTCTTCTATGTATGATAACATAACCTTTAAAGGCTTCCTTGAAATGGTTACTCATTACGTACGACTTTTTTACTCCTAAGCGTGATTATTCTAAGTTTATTTTTATATTATATTATTATTATTATTTATTAGATATTGGCCACGGTTTCGCACACGTGTGAGAATAGACCAGTAATAAAAAGGTTGTCAATCTTTTATACCACTGGTTGCTAGACAACGCTTTATTATCAACAAATTAAATATTTCTTTAATTTTGCTGAATTATACATCGTAATGGATCTTTCCACGGAAATGAAATAGTTTTTCAGGGTAAAAAGTAGCCTATAGTATTCGTCATTCTCCCAACTATCTCAAAACCAAAAACAGCAAAGCTTCGCTCCGTTGCTACGTGAAAGACAAACACACTTTCGCATTTATAATATTATTATGGATTTCATCATCCTGTCTTTCTGTTTCATAAACTTATAGTATTGGTTGTGAATGTTGTTCATAATATATGATTGTGTGACCATGCTACCCGTGACACAGCGATATCGAAGCAAAGTTTAAGTGCCTGAGCATACTTATTGTACTAATTCCCTTTAAAACTCCTTTGTTTTCTGATGCTCCTTTTAAGGACACACGTGTTAGGAACATTTGATACCGTACAATCGGTTTAAAAGAAGCCTTACAGAAATACGGAGAATTTTAAAGGATTCCAATAACACTTGTCGCAGACGTTCGTCATCGACTTAAGTATTATTAGCTTTGCTTCATGGCGTGTGAGTCGTTAATGATCTTTACGATACCTTCGCTCGAATAAGTCCTTGATTCTTTTGATCCAGAAGCAACACGAGAACTCAATATTTTTCACCGAAGAGATTGAACATTATATATGGTCATAGAAACGATAAAAAAGAGGTCATATTGCTAAAGGGTAAAAGTCAGCAATAGATAGGGATATAAATATATATAAGCAGTGCTAGCCTAGTGGTTCGAACGTTGGTTTTCCAAACGTGGGGGCGTGAGTTCAAATCCTGCACGCACATCTAATTTTCAAAAAGTTATGTGCGCATTACTAATTAATTATTACTTGCTTCGGTAAAGGAAAACTTCGTCAGGAAACTTGCACACCCGAGAGTTTTCCATAATGTTCTCGAAGGTGTATGAAGTTTACCAATGCGCGATTGGCCAGCGTGGTAGACTGTGGCCTATTCCCCTCACATTGTGAGAGGAGACAGTGGGACAGTTATGGGTTGTGATGAAGATATATATATACACGGAGAGAATAAATATAATCATGATCATCACAAAAATATTAAAGGTTCAGCTGCTGCTACGTAACAAAAATATCCACAACGAAGATTTATTTTTGTCACGAAACGTTTTTTTCACTAGAGAGCACCTGTCCTATTACGGACCACACCCGCATTAATTAACTCAATCGATCGCTTATGCTTAACTCCAACCTTTTTCATAATAGACACAAGCAAATTGGCGTATGGCACACCCATTAGAGAGTGATTACTGTCCCAAACCCATGAGACCAAGCCCCAAGAGAGATGCAGGAGCGTTGTTGTCCTTGAAAGACACCAACGTTCTTTGTAAAAACACTGTCTCATAGCGGAATGAAAATGCTTCCACAGGAAACTCATTTCACAATCCTTAGGGTTTGAGGTCAAGCGAAATGATGTAATAGAATGCCATTCAAAAAGTAAGTTATTGTTCTTTCCCCAGGACATGCGTGAAGGAGCCGGATTGCGTGGCCATAGGTAGCAGGCTGCGAGGCGCGATGGGGACGCGCCCGCCAGCGGCTTTCTGGCCCCAGTTATGGGCAACCGTGCTCCGGAACCTGTTGCTCAAGAAACGGGACACTAGGAAAACCCTCGCTGTGAGTATCAAAAATCTTTTAATACTTAGTTATCTGCCACATGTTGTCTATTAAAATCTTTGGAATTGACCAAACTATATAACTAACTATTGCAAATATTTCTATCTTGATACTAACCCTTTCAGGGTATGGCTACTCTCTGCTACTAGTAGAGTGATCCACTGTAGATTAATTGAGTTTTTAATTTACTGATATCTAATTTTCTTTACAGGAGGTGCTAGTACCACTTTATTGCTTAGGCGTGCTGATATTTCTTAAGATGCTAATGCCGAATCCAAACTTTCCGGAGGTTAGGAAACCCGGACGTCTCCTGAGGATACACCATGATGCGTTCTCAGAAAACCACTCGGTGGCCGTCGTGGCGGATTGGACAAATGCAAATGGAACAGTGGTGAGATACCTCTATGTGTGTTGCTTTGAAACAATTAGGGATACTGTTAATATTAAATTGCTTTAGTTTTTGTGGAAACTGTGCATAATTTTGTAATATAAACTGAATTGCTCTAATTCCTTTTACCGTCTTCAATATACTATGTACCAAATACATTTATCAGTTTTCTTTTTCATATTTAAAACAATCTCTTTATTTAAAATTTATACTTTTCCAGTAGTTTCTATTTTTCGTCCACCTTGGTCACTTAAACTTTATGTGATATGTTCTTTTTCCGTTTCTTGTATTTATGGTGGTTTATTAACATAATCATATTCATATTCTCTCTCACATCGCTAGATAAATCACTATATATGGTTAATGTGTATTATTTTTTTACTTAGGGATTAAGATGTAGAAAATAGCAATCTTCAACTTTAATCGTTCCAGCAATTGCAAATATACTCTGACTTAAAGCCTAATAACATCTATGCGTTGATGCATTTTGGTCACTTTCTTATCATTCCTTCTATAAATTTCTTTTTTAGCCTTATATTTTAATCTAGTTTTAACACTGTGACAGTCTAGTAACAATTATTTATTTTGTGTCTCTATATAAAAAATCTCTTTACAGGGTTTTTTGGAAGACATGAACAAGTTATTGGAACAATCTGGGCAACCGCCCATCAGATGGGTGCGGTACAGCAACACCACAGAATTGAACGACGCGTACCACGGCGACGCTAAGCGATTCCCTATCGCCGTCATCTTCCACACTGACCCTCAGGCACCAGGGGAACCACTTAGGTACTTTCAACATTTACCCACCTGTTTCAGTACAAAAATCTTGAGAAAACAAATACATTTAAGAGTTCACTATAATTTTATCAAATTTATAAAAATTACCAGTCCTCATTTGATCTTGATGCCAGTACATGAGCTCAATAATGAGTAATGATGATCGTTTTGAATGTGCACTTATCGCAGATACTATAGAGAGTTCATTTCTTTCAAAGATAAACCTATTTCTTAATTTCCAGGTATACCATCAGAGCCAACCCATCCCGCGACGGTGGAACTCCGTCGACCAGGACGCTCTACACATCACCAGCGGAATGTCGGGAGCGTACCGGCTCTAAAGACTGGTCAAGGATAGGACAGCTGGTGCCATTGTCTGAGATGCACAGGGAGGATACGTGTCCAGTGTTACAATATTACTACTCAGGATTCTTAGCACTGCAGACTCTCATTGACTACGTAAAAATTAAGGTAAAACTATTTTGCAGTGTTCTATCAAAGTTAGAAGTTTAAAAACATGGTGCAGTTTTATTCTTCGCAAACATTGATTCTAAAAAATTTTTAGTCACGAAAGTGTTAATGAAAGGTGCCTCTTCTCTTTCAGCTTGACACAGGTGTTCCCTTTCATCCTCCACGAGTGGATCTTCGTCAATTCCCCAAGAAACAGCACACAGGGGACTGGCTTGTAATCTTCCGGATCATCATGCCTATGTACATGGTGATGACTTTGTCACAGTTCATCACTTACTTGCTGATGTTTGTTGTTAGCGAGAAAGAGAAGAAGATAAGAGAGGGAATGAGGATCATGGGGTTAAAGGATTCCGTGTACTGGTAAGAAGTTAAAATTTACTTTGTTATGTCTGTTTACATGTAATATTTCATCCTAGTTCGGATTTGGTTTGTTTGTCCTATTATTGGCCTAATATACTGACGAACACGACGTCCTTAAAAATAATAAAGTTTCACTTCCATTTAACCCAAGACAATGTCGTGGATTGCAATGTTATACCACATTATCAAGAAGGTATTGATCCAAAGTCTTGATAGCTCGAAGGTAATAAAGAGGTCTTTGATGAAATAATTTGAAATTTGGAACATAATTTATTGATTGGAACCTTAGATTTCAAGTCACATTTAATTATTATGTAAATTTTAAGTTATATTTATTTATTTTTTGTTCCAGGTGTTCTTGGTTTCTCATATACACTGTTTTCGTTACCATACTGTCTATAGTCAGTACGGTTCTTCTATTTACTTTAAAGGTAACTATTTAATATTCCTTTTACCATTTTTTGATCACCATTATTATCGGCGAAAAGAGATAGGTCGTTTGAAGGTCTACCTCTTAAACTGCACATTCTGCCATATAAGTGTGTTGGTTAAAAGTCTGAAGGACATGATTCAGTCTACGGAGACAGGAATATTTAAGTGACCATATTTGTTTATGATTATAGGCCCTATTTGAAAGAGCCCGTTGTACGTGTGTATTATATGCTTATAAATGATGACTTCTCTTTTCAGGTATTCCAACATTCGTCGTATATTCTCATCTTCCTGTTGATGCTTCTCTTTGGGTTCACGATAATAACTTTCGCCTTCATGCTAACACCCTTTTTCGACAAAGCACGAGTGAGTATTAGAAAGACTTATTCTTTACGAACTTTTCAATTCGCCAATCAATGAAGAAGCCTATAACTTATTTTATAATATTGCACTGCTTAATATTAGTTAGCGAAAAAAATTACAGAGAAAAAAAAAACGTTAAATTATTTCCTTTTAATTTCTTACCCTATCCCAACCACTTAACCTGATCCACATATTGACGTGTTATTTTTTCTACAGACAGCTGGTATCCTGGGCAGCTTTGCTGTAAACCTGATGAGTGCGTTATACTTCATCCAGGTGTTCGTTTCCAACGCTGACTCACTGTCTTTTTGGTTCGTCTCCCTCATCAGCTCCAGTTGTTACGCTCTGGCTATGGATAAGGTATTCTTTAATTTACATTTTTTACCTTTCAATCTGTTAAATATTGTATCAGAAGTTTTAGAAGAGCACTCGCTCATAGCGTATATTCGCGCTCATGATATTTATAGTTCATTTATAAAATGTTGTTATATTCCTTGGAAAAAGTTTAAAACTCCTCTATATTCTTTGAAACTCCATTATATTTCCACCATTTTTTTCCACTGAGTCATTACTCAGTGATTCCTGATTGTATGGGAGTCTTGCATTTCTTGCTATTATATGAACCAGGAACGTGTCTAAATTACTAAATCGACCTTCGTTTTCGCAGGCTTTGGTATTAGACATGGCTGGAGTAGGCGTGACCTGGGAGAATCTTTGGAGTGGACCGGGCATGCCTTTTGGAGGTAGTCTTATTATGATGGCGGTTGATACGGTCCTGTACGGACTCGCTGCATACTGGCTGGATGCTGTAATTCCTAGTGAGTATAATCCAGACTAATTGAAAGCTAAACTTCTATAAGGAATCAGTACCGGTCAAATTCATATAGGAACTGATGAAATTAAAAAGAAAATTGATATTTAAAATAAAAAAAACGCCAAAAGCTTATTATTCACGAATAAAATTTAACGTGTTCACGTTGTTTATCTAAATATCCGTGTGTTATATAAATTACTTAAATAGTACTGGATTAAAGTCAAACGGCATTATACCTTATTATTCAGCTATTATGCTACACAATCAACCTCTACCAAGTTATAATAATTTTCAATCCATCCACAGGTGAGTACGGTATCAAACAAAAACCCTGGTTTTGCTTGCTACCTTCTTTCTGGCTCGGTAGTCGTCGCGGGCGGGTCTCCGCTGTTCACTTCCACTCTAATGGCGAAGCTGGCCATAATAAGGACATTGAACCAGTGCCCAGGTAATTATGATACGTTGAGTTTACTTGCGTCATTATTTCATGTTTCTTTAATTTTGCTATTGGATCTAATTTTACTTACAAAAATAATTCTTATCTAAAGAATGTACGGTTGACAATTAAAATCATAACGCCATGTTTGAATGCCCAGGGAGCTTCAAGAAAAAGAGGCCATAAGGATCGTTGGTCTTCAGAAAAGCTTCCGTCACTGTCGACGACCAGAAATAAAAGCAATTGATGGCATAGATCTAAGTATCTATGAAGGGCAGATTACAGCTGTTCTGGGTCATAACGGTGCCGGGAAGTCAACATTGTTCAATATTCTTACTGGGCTAACTGCGCCCACAGCTGGGACTGCGTATGTGTATGGACTGGATGTCAGGTAAGATCTATAAAATAAGCAATGATCCTTCAAACCAGTCTTCTATTCATTACTTCATTATGCAGTATAGGTACACACACTCCAGTCGTAGGGTTAGTCCTATTTAGTCTAGAAAACATGGTTATTTACTAGTCTCGTACAACTGCGCTTTGACCTTTGAACAATGTGTGTGTTCAAAAGCAACATTATTGGTAAGTACTGCAATAGATAATATCAAAATTTTAGGTCATATTATATCAATTTATTAGCAAGGCGTACAAATAAACACTTTCTCGTGACATATTGTTATACAGAACTTGATCTTGCCCGCGTTTTCACTCTTATGTGAGAATGAAACAGCAATAAAAAGGTTATTAATTCCTCTCTCTCATTGGTCGCTAGACAACGTTTTCTTGTTAAACGCTTTCTTTGATTTGGCTAAAGTACATTGTAATCGATCTTAGCATGGAAATAAGGTATATTTTCGCGGTGAAAAGTAGCCTGTAGCACTCTTCATCCTCCCAACTATCTCCACACCAATCATGCCATAAGGTCATTCCGTTACGCCGTGAAAGTACGACAAAGAAACATACAAACAAATTAGTATGGATTACTTAAAGTGTATTATTATTATTGTGTATATGGAGGACAGATGTAATGAATTAATGATGAAATTGATGATCACCTCTTTTTGCAGAGATCCAAACGACATGCAAGAGATTAGGCAGATGATTGGCGTATGCCCGCAACAGGACGTTCTTTTTGACATGCTGTCCGTCAAGGAACATCTCCAGTTCTTCGCAGCTGTTAAGGTATTGGGTTTTTAGCAGTCATAGTCGTAATGAGAGAGACCTTGCAGGGCCGAGGGAGATTTCTGGTGCCGGGAACAATATTTGACATTGGGAGACATTTACATGACAGACAAAGATTTGATCTCAGGTCTTGGATTTTTATGTTGTTAAATTTATATCCAACATATGCAATCCTAGTAAAAATTGACGTATGAATGTGCATTCACTAAAAGGAATAACAAAATGATATATATTTATCTAATTCATATAATACGTGTTAAGTTCTCGTAACCGTTTAGTCTGAACTAAACGTCCTTAAAAACTTCAAATCTTTAAAATTTGGTTTAAATTTTTCAGGGCATACCAGGCAAAAGGATACCTGATGAAATCCATAAATCTATGGCTGAAGTGGGTCTGTTAGATCAAGCGACGACATATTCCAAACATCTCTCCGGGGGGCAGAAAAGGAAACTTAGCATCGCTATTGCTTTTATTGGAGATCCTAAGGTAATGTAGCTAAGCGTATTGTCGGATGATCTCTATCTATATATCCTTAGCTGTATTAAACTCTTACTTGTAGTTGATTGTGTGATCTCATCTTTATTTATTGAAAGGCAAATCTGAATTTATAGTCACTATTTAATTATGACCTATTATTGACTGTAAACGATTGATAAGTACTGCTATTACTAATTTTAAGAATATATTGCGCATACTCTGAACATAACATCCTCATAATAATACCTTTTACATTAAGAATTTCTTTGTGCTGGTCTTAAGGACAAATCTGAACATTCTTTGGGATATGTGTGCAGGATCTACAAGAAAGCAGTATTTCATCAGCACTGTTATACAATTTTGGGTATTCCTTAAGATCATTTCTGATATCCACAGATAATAATCTTGGATGAGCCAACGGCTGGCGTGGACCCAGTCTCCCGACGGCAGATGTGGCGCATCTTACAACGAGCTAGACGCGGCCGGGTGTTACTCCTGACCACCCACTTCATGGATGAGGCAGACATTCTTGGAGATCGAAAAGCGGTTATTAGTAAAGGAAGGGTAAGATATGCTATTATTTATAAATATTGGTCAAACTGTCCTCAAGTATCCCCAAAAGTAATATTATAAAAATAATACAAAAAATAAAAATGAATATTTTTGCAGGTGCGTTGTGCTGGCACATCGCTGTTTTTGAAAAACAAATTTGGTATAGGATATCATCTCACCCTGGTACTAGACGGTGAGTAATTTCTTAGAGTTTACTGTCTATCTTACTGTCTTAGTTAATTCTATAGATTATTACAGTTTCTCAAATCTTTTCTAACACTCTCTATTTGTATCCTCTTTCGTTAATCTCTTATATACCATGAACCTCGTGAACAATACCCTTATATTTATCATGAATCTTACCTGTATGAAGAGATAGACAGATCATCCGGAGGTAATACGCGGGTTTGACAATTGCTTAATTATGGCCTTCTTGCTGAGCAAAGGTACCCTTAACAAACAACTTCGAAAGCCTCTCAGGCCTTGCCATCTGCAGCAAAAGGAATAACAATGGGAGAATGTGAGTTAAGGTTTATTTGAGCGTCTCCTTATCCAGGTGCCTGTCGCGAGCACCAGATAACGCGTCTCGTCCGCGGCCACGTCGCTCGCGCGGAGAAGGCTCGTCGGCACGGACGAGAACTCTCCTACATTCTGCCGCACTACGCCGTACATCTGTTCCCGCCGCTGTTCCATGCAATCGAGAGTGAGATCCGGGATCGCACCAATCGTCTGGGTAAGTTGAACCGCGCGACTAACGTCGTCTTAATGATGACATGAAACGAGTGTCTTCTTGTGATTTACAAGATCTTTACAGTACGTAGTTCTTTGTCTGAATGTGTGAAAAGGTGGAGATCTAACCTTAGGTATATGTAGCTTAAAATAGTTCCATTAAATTTGAGCAAGACTGGGCAATACAGGCAAAAACGTATAAATTTTTGACTATGTTAAAAAATAATTGTTTGTAAAAATAAAAAAAAACTTCGATAAATGTTCCACTTATTTCTTTATAGGTATAACAAGCTATGGTGTGTCAATGACAACTTTAGAAGAAGTGTTCTTGAGCTTAGAAGGTGAGAACGCAGAAGAAATAGAAGCAGTTGAAGGGGTATCATCTGTAAAGTTGGTCAGAGCCAGAGCGCTGTCGAGAAGTTTGTCATTGCAGAGCAAGACTTTAAGCTATCAGGTAAAATCACGACATTGTTTATCGTGTGTATCTCCAGTCGAAATTCCTCTGTAATCAACACTATGAGGTCTCACAGTGAAAAAGATAGAAGGGGTCAATTGTTTGTATCCCCATCTTTGAGCTTGCTGATGCTTAAGAGCATTGCTAACCAAATTAGAGTGTGATAGTTAAGAATACAAACAATCAATCCTCTTTTTCTATTTCCCTTTCAGACATCATAGTATTGTTTGTGAATACGGGCGTAGACTATTTGATAAAGAGCAATTTATATTTGTTAATATCCAAATTTCTTCAATAAATGTATTTGTAACACATATTTAACATAAAATTCAGCTTTGCTTTTCTTTTGCATGTTATCTTTATATATATCAAATCTCAGACTCCTATGTGCGAGAATAATTCTTAAAAGGGGTACAAAGGTACAGAGGTACAAACCTTCACGTATTTATATATAAGTAAATAACTTCAAGCAAGCAGACAAGCTGCCTAACACAAGGTAGGTTACAATCGCCTTCGAACATCAGCCGGACCAAACCAATACAATGCCGGCCAAAATAATTGACAGTCAACGACACATGAAAGCCTCGTTATTTTTAGATGATTCTAAACATGTGAAAGTTAAACATATTTCCTATACATATATCATAACTTTTTAATCTATAATTATTAGCTTTAATTATTTTTTAGATCTGTGTCCAGCATAGATGTACTTCTTTTTGTATTTTTGATAAAAAATCTGAAGTCGTTATGAACTAATCCAATGAAATTGGATTTTTTTACCGTTAAATTGCCTTTTCTAGGAATTGAACGATAAGGATCAGCAGAAGACAACCTCCCTGCCGACCCCGCCGGCCTCCCACGCACTACATTCCACCACTCACGGAGTGGAACACGTTAAGGTGAGAATGGTGAGGACATAAAAATATTCTTTCTCGGGTGAAACGCTACGTTGCTAGATTTTGAGGTAGATTTCATAATAACAAATACCAGACGCGGAGATCCATGATATTGTGTAATAGATAAGATTTAGAAAAGAAATATACATTTTTAAATATCATCTTCAATCATCAATTGGACGTAGTTGTGCAAAATATATCCAACCAAAATAACAAGCTTTTGAAAAAATAAGCCATTTAGTAAAATTTTTATAATAACGAGACTATAGCTTGTTTTTAAATTTCATTTAAATATTTCCTTAATAAAACAAACCGTGCAGCTTGAATATATTTTTGCATACCAAAGTTTATGTGGAGATGCCATTTTGGTATTAATAAAAAAAACTCTTTTTGTGGGTAAGATCCAATTTGTATAACTACGTCCAATTATGAGTCTTGGTTTGTTTTATTTCTTGTATTAATTAATAATAACTGATAAGATGAATTTATAACTAATAAGATAATGACAATAGCTTGCTAAAATGTGTACATTCTAAGCCAGTTTGAATCTCATTTCGTATATCCATTTGCTTGTGCACGTTCTAAAACAAGTTAATTGTCAACATAGTCTGTATCTATTCCCTTGAGTTCATTCTAAATCTAGTTATAGCCATTACGAGTATCTATTCATTCATTCACGTGTGAATTATTCAAAAAAAGATATATTCATCCTGATTGTCTGTGTTTTTGCTTACTTACATATAAAACAAATTACTAGTCTACCTGATTGTCCGTATCTATTTACTGAATTAACGGTTTGTCAAGCTGGCGTTCATCTGTATCTGCTTATTCAAGCTATAATAGATGCTTGCCAGTATCATTGACAGGAAACTGTTATTTAAAGTTATCAGACACGGGTAATTAATACTGCTCGAGGTTTGAATTACTTTGTAGTTGTAGATAACAAGCTATGTGCAAGCCCCAAAAATATGTATATA
>DWPA01003738.1:0-13697 GCA_018251375.1 Calpodes ethlius | reverse complement strand
AAGGTCCACTGCTGGAAATAGGCCTCCCTTAATTTGCGCCACTCAGACCGGTCTTGAGCCTTCTGAATCTAGCGAATACCCACTGTCTTCTTCAGGTCGTCAGTCCATCTGATTGCGCGGCGACCTACAGTCCTTTTTTACAATATAACCCTGTTCTTAGATATGTAACTTGCAATGTTTGTTACTCTGTTAGTAGGTGAGTTTGGATCAAATCTTTTCATCTGATTTGGAAGTACTTCCTCTGATCTTATAAGATTGAAATTTGACACATAGCTTTAGTTCCGATAACGTATCTTTATGACAAGGACCAGATGCTTTACTTAGGAACGGCTCGAAGCGAGAGAACCCCTTAATGAACAGTAAAGTTACAGTATTACTTAAAGCGTGTTTTAGTTTTTAAAATGTTAATTAATTCTAACTATCGTCCTCTTTTGCATCGAATTATATGATGATATAGTTGTAGGTTGAATACATAATTGATTTACATTCGTTGTTAGTAAAAGATAAAGTGGTAATGACAGTTTAAAAATATAAAAAAAAAAAACATTTATTTTGTGAATCATACCCTGGTTATAATCAAACGAGCCCAAACGCGATGGGGTTGTGTCGCTTTATTCTGGAATTTCTATAACCACCTTTCCAGCTCCGTCATTACATCACGTCGACGTATTGTTATCGGAAATGTGTTAGTATACAAAATTTTAGCTTGATTGGATATCAAGAAGTGGTTCATATATCGATTACAAAATTCCGCCCAGATATAGCCAAAATTCATACATGCATACATACATATAAACAGACACAGTAAACACAAAGAAAACATAAAACATAAACGCTAACACACTCATACCCCCGAAGTAGCATTCGCTGTGTCGCGGGTAGCATGGACGACACATGTAACATATCACTAACACCCGTAACCCGAGAACAAACTTTTTTTGTCACATAAACATCTGCCCCGGATAGGAATCGAACCCAGGACCCCTCGCTTCGCACTCAGGGTCACTACCAAGGCTACGGAGCCGTCAAAATAAATTAAAGTGTGTATATGTTGTCTTTATCCCTATTTTTTTATAGGAACAATTCAGCTTATATAATAGCGCTATCCTTAAACAGACCTGTTTTAAATTCGTTGAACTTTTCTAGGTTATATACTTGTTATGCTGAAGTGCTGTGATTTTACCCTTTCTGAGGAAATCCTTTTAGAGCGCACGAGCGCATCATCATAAAATAAGTTATAGTTATCCCCTCGGCGTAAACGTGTGGTTGTCAGCTTGTCAGAGAAATGAAAGAGTTAGTAAAGGTATTGTATGCTGTAATGTAATTTCAGTTATTCTTACCTTAACTTATTGTGAGGCAGTAAAAGTTTCTTAACTATTATTTTTTCTAACATTTTCGTGTTTATAGTTCATCACAACCCATAACGTTTCTACTGATTTGCTCGGGTCTTCTCGCACAATGTGAGGGTTTCAGGCCGTAGTCCACCACGCTGGCCAAGTGCGGATTGGTAGATTTCATGTACCTTCGAGAACATTATAGAGAACTCTCAGGTGTGCAGGTTTTCTCACGATGTTTTCCTCCACCGAAGGAATATATATAATATAATTAATTATAATAATATGATTCTAATTTTGTCAATTGAAGATCTTGGAAACGTAGGCTTTACGTAGCGCTCATGTCATCACAAGTAAACGGTCTCAAAGTTTTGGCTTACCCTCCGCATTATCTAATGTAAATATTTTTATAAGACCACTTCATGCTCAGGGGTAAAAGCGGTGGATTAAATAATTCGTTCAGGAATGATTTCCTCAGAAGAGTTGATTAAATAAACATAATTGTGTTTGTTATCTCCGCTTCGCTTTGGGAAACCTATGCCTCAGTATTCTCACTGAAAAATCTTTAAACGGGTTTCTTTAAATCTATTTATTTTTCTTTGCTTAATCTTTCTCCAGATATTTTCGATATTCAAAAATGGTTTATTGTATGTATTAGCCTAGTTGTTCCAACGTTGGTTTCCCGAACTTGGGGGCGTGAGTTCGAATCCCGCACGCACCTTTAATTTTCAAAAAGTAATGTGCGTATTGCATGTTAATTATCACTTGCTGCGGAGAAGGAAAACATCGTGAGGAAATCTGCACACCCGAGAGTTCCCCATAATGTTCTCACAGGTGTGCGAAGTCTACCAATCCGCACTTGGTCAGCGTGGTGGACTATGGCCTATACCCCTACATTGTGTGAGGAGGCCCGGGCTAAGTAGGGTTTGCTAAATAATATTATTTTCCCCTTTCATAGCCGGCGACGCAACTAAGGCCATGGCCAATAATGACCCGGAGTATTTGCACGTCTATTCATTTACAAGGCGTCAAAATAAAATGTTATGTCATTAACGTAACTCGGGTAGTTCTATTCAATCGTGAAACCAAATATTTGCACAATGGGAATGTTCACACTGAAAAGCGCCGATTTGCATTATTGTGCTATTAAATCCTGCATGTAATAAAATGAATAGGTAGGTACGGTGTAACGGTTTGTGGATACAACTTCTGTACTAAGTGGATAATGACTGCGCAGTTTGGTCTTTTAATAGAAGAAGTTCTGCGTGGTAAGCTACCAACTTCTAACTTGAGTTAGACATCACACTCATCGTGATTTTTCTTTAACCGTTTATTTAATTTTCGTTACTTCTTCTTCTTCTTTCTATCATATATCATGTATAAAAAAATGAATGTTTGTCTCTATGTCCTTTATAGAATCATAAACGATACATTTGATCATGTGATGATCTTTAGCAAAGTTGTTGTGTATGAACCCACGAAGGTTTCTAACGACCAATTTTCGACAGGTGGCACCACTGTCATTCCACTTGGTGTTGGCGTAGCAACGCGCGCAGGGTTCAGCTTGTACCTAATACTTGAATATACATTGCTATATTACATGTTTTTTTCAGTTATACGATGCAATAGATTGTATTATTCAAGTGATTGTGATGTGTTCAGAGATTTTGCCATATCACTTACTTTATCTTTTTCCTGTAATATACTCGTATACACTACTACATGTGACAAAAGGACTACAATAAAAATCACAATAGACTGTAATGTATTCACCTGTTAATTAGTTTAAGACTATTTGTTGATTGTTAATACTTTTATTTTGTGATTATTTATAGTGTATATAGAGATAATTATGGCGAATTAAATGGTTAATTTATTTATTTATCTAATAACACAGATATCATCCATCCATCTGATAAAAAGTCGAATAGAACTCGCGTATATAATAATAATAGTCGAGATTCGGGTTTTTTTTTTAAAGAAATCTTAAAATCTAGCTTAATATTTTCGTAGCATTGTTAACTAGTGTTTGTATACTCATCTACTTCACTCTAGTTCCTAGAAAAATGCGTAAGACAAAGATGGGTATATGTAAAATTGTACCTTTCTTTCTGTTTCATTATGACACCTAATAGCATTTGTGATAAGCTATGCTGTAACTACAAAGACTTAATACTTTACAATAATATTTCTTAATAATTATTACAGGCATGTCTTCTAATATAACGCCTGTCTTCAGCAGCCGTCGCTGTATAGGTCCGAGACGCGAAAGCTTCTCGGGAAATGGGGAAACTGCACAAAGCGTATCCGACAATAATTGAAAATAAATGGAATATTGAACGCGTTTCTCTCAATATCGGATGGAAATTACTTTCTCCTTAAATATACACGTTCGTATCAAAATTTAACTATGTAATTATGTATTAAAACGTTTAATATAAATTAAAATAATATGTAAATCGTTTGTATGTTTCTGAATGTATTATGTGGTTACTATGCGAGTTTTATGTGGTAATATTTCAATTTAATTACATCATTGCTACGGCAACACTGAGGTTACGAATAGAACATTTTGACAGATGACACTTGACAAATACGAATGTCAAAACAATCTGTCAATGTCATATAACGATAGTTTGTGGTTTATCATTAGAACACACGCATTAAACTTTGCACTGTTTTGTGATTGATATGAACTAAATACTATTCCACGCTGACTCATTTTCTTTGGTCAAAATTCAAACTCAGAATTATTTATTCATTATTTAGCGGATACGTGTTTTATCACAAAGGAAAAAAGAAAGAAATTCGTCAAAATATTTATTAATCTCTTTTACTTTCCATATTTTAAACGGAGTTGATTCTAAACAACTTTAGATCATTTCCTTTCAGTTGTACATTAACATACTCATCTACGCTATAGTAATCGTTAAATTGGTAAATTAAAAGTAACGATAATTACAAGACTTAATTGTTGCACTGCTGGGTTCTGGTATCTTTTTATAATCTGAAAGATATATAGTCATAGACCTCGTTGGTTAAATGTAGTATTTCTTTTAAAAAGAAAAATAATATAACGTATTCAGTTTAATTTATGTTATTTAAGCACTTTACACACATTTGAATATTACGGAGAACTTGTAGCTGTTTAGGTCGCTCAAATTTTCGACGAAGTAGGATATAGGTAGTTATAGTGTATAAACGAAAACTATTAGTATATAAGGCTTCTTAAAGTTTTCAAGTTAATGAGTAATAGTGATCGACTTACAAATACGGAACCCTATACTGCGCGTGGCCCGACACCCACTTGGCTGGGTTTAAATTTAGACGGATACTTAGCATTTTGTGGTACCCACGTTTTCGAGTATCGTTGTCAAGTACTATTCGATGAGTGTGCCGATGAAGTACTATAGAAGTGCTGTTTCATGATATTGAACTATTTTTTTAATAAAATACAGCTTTTTTCAGACATCGTTTTTTTTATATTTTTTCCTTGTTACGGCTTGTTACGGCAAATGTTTTAGTTCTGTGATCCATACTAATATTAATGGGAATAATTGTTGGTCTGTTTGTTTGTTTGATTGACCTTCATACATGGCAGAACAAAACGTTGATGGCTTTTTTTTTTGGTGACGACAGTTGTGATCGTCATTGCTATAAGATCTACCATGTTCCTTATTTAAATCCCTTTAAATAATTACGAGATAATTTCTGATTCTAATCCGATTTTAACAATCTGTTCATCAGTAGATTTCTATGTTTTGTTGTTGTTTCTTTTTAATTTCAAATTAGCTACGTCTGTAAAGAATGCTGTTCACGCCTATGATTTGATTGCATACATGTCAACTTACTTATATATAGTATAAAACTTAACCTAAGAAAAGTGTGTTATGCTGTTAGTGTGTAAATAAATAAACAAATAAATACGTTATCACTGAGTGTCATAGGTCATATCTTTTATTAAATGCATCCACTAGTATAATAATTGGTATTTTGAATCACTATTATTAAAATGTGTGTCATTTTATCGAGAATGTGGGACGATATTCCTGGAGTGCATGGCTTTGCCGAAGCTTCATCTGCAATGCGTTTAACGCAATTCACTGACGCGGGCGTAGAAATGTATTTGTAACCTATTCTAGCTCCTGGTATTGTTAGAAAATGATTTTTAATCAAATATATTAAAACTTACATGTAATATAGAATATAAAATATCACATACTAGACGCTGCCCGCGGCTTCGCACACGTGTGAGAAAACAATAGCAATAAAAAGGTTGTCAATCTCTTTCTATTAATGGTTGCCAGGCACACATTGTTGTTAAACACTTCTTTTAATTTGGCTGAAATATTCATTGTAATGGATCGTAAAAAGTAGCCTATTGTATTCCTCGTCCTCCCGACTATTTACAAACCAAAAATTATACTATAGCGACTCTTTGTTGCAAAGAAACAAACACACTTTCGAATTTATAATAGTAGCATAGATAATAAAATGAAGGTAGCATATTATGCCTTCCGTAAGTGAATTATACGTTTGAAATAAAAAATGAAAACGGCAAACAAAGTTATAAATATGTATCTAATGTAACTAGAGACTCGTTACGCGCTCGAAATTCGACCGTAATTAATTACGTTAAAGGATTAGTTCACGTTGACAGTAATTAATATTTTGAACTCTATTCAGATAGACTTTCACCGTAAACAAAAGAGTACATGTGTCTTATTATCCGTGTGTGTCAAATGTATGGTAATGTGCGTAATGTTATATTTATTGATTTAATGTACTTTATTATTATTGTTGAAAAATATTATCGTTCTGCACTTCTTTTACGTATAAACTATAAGTGTGCCAAATTTCATATACTCCTCCGACCGCACAATTGTCGTAAAAAGGGGTCCAATGTTTTTGCTTCACGTTTTAATATATAGATAATGTTGGAATAATTTGATCCAACAATGAACACTCGGACCAAAGCACAATAAGTGCAGTCGGGTCACAAGTATGAACGTTAATTTTTTGTCGGTTTTCCCCAGCCATTTAATCTTAAATCACAAAGTCTCCAAAACACTCTCGTTTTACTTCACAGGTTGGTACATTTTTTATATTTTCATTTTTCCGCCTGTAAATTTGTGCAAGACGTTATGTCTTTGACGTGGTCTATACGTAATTAAAAAGTGTTGCACCATCCGCCGAAGCTCACTCCCGGCTTTTAATTACGTACTAAGCTTCGAAACTTTTACTTGTCGGGACACGATGTTACAAGTTCAAAAATAAATGTTTAATTTTACGAAAGAACGGCGTGACGAAAACAAAAGGACAATTTCCACAGTTCTGCTGAGAGCCAGCATTTTAACACGAATCCATTGATTGCTCTATAAATAGTTAACAATTGCTTTTGTGGCCTGTCTATTTCTGCGCATAGAACTTTTTTAAGCGTGCAATAGAATTTAAGGCTGTTTATAGATGTTATATTTAATACTGCTGATTGTTGCCGACTATCAGATAGCCTCCTGAACGGTGGGCCTAGAAGCGTGAATCCTTGTAATATAAAGGTCCTTGTATAGTATGGGTCGAGTACTAAGAAAGAGTTTCTGGAAATTCATGATATGGGCCAGGTAGAGGGTAGGAATATTACTCCAGATGTACGGGCGTATTAGTTAGTAATAGATCAATTCTATTGGAATATTAAAACGTTTGTATCTGCATTAAGTATATTAAAGACTAAACCAGATTCTGCAGTACAAGATTATTATGGAAAGAAAGCAATGTTTGAACAGTAATCAAGTTTTCGACTTCATGTTCTTCGGAAATATTCGATACAAATTCTTCATAAAAACCTGTTTACAAAACTTGTGAACTCGCCCACCTTTAAGGAACTGTCCAAAAACTCTTAAGCACACTTTCTCAGGTTTCCTTCACCTTTAATAAAGGAAGTGATTAAATTTAATTAGCTGAATTTTGAAAAAATACAGATTCGTGTACGATTCGAATCCAGAGTGTCCATTTAGCAGACAGATGATCAAACCTTGACACCATTATTGCTGACAATGTTTACGTAAAACTTTTTTTTATGTTAAATAGCTGGCAAACGAACTGAGGATGCATATAATATAAGGACCTATCGTCAGCCATTGGCATGAGGAACTTCAAAGATCACCGATGCATATCCGACCAAAAAAGAACAGAAAAGAAAAAAGATACGTCATTTTCATTCCCTTAGGTAATCACTTGTCGTTAGCTAACATTAATAGGTATGATTGATCATTCCAAACTGTAAATGATAGACAGTCAATGAATGGCGAGTGTGTGAGTAGAATTAGGTTAATTGGGTGTCATATGACCCAATTTAGTCACGCCAACGTAATGCCGGTGATTCATATCTTCAACCACGTTGGTAAAGGCCAAGGTTTTGACACGTGTATCAGCAATTACTCATTGAAATCCGTAATTATCCCACAGCGAGGCTCGTTTCGTCTAAGAATTAGCAAGTTACCTATGTCACGATAGCTAATTTCAGGTAGGTATATTTTACACCTTTTTTGGAGATTATGACAACTTTAAGGGTCAAAGCTTCTCCATGTCTTCATTCACCAAATAAGTAAATGTTTAATTTATAATTAGATTGTAACTTGCTCCATTTTACGACTGATTCCTAAAACTTGAGAATAACTTTCAACGCTGTCATATCATTTTATCACGATAAAAAATATTTATGATGTTTATATGCAGATCAAAAACAATCATGATTAGTAATACAAAGAAATTAAATTCATAAAACTCTTATCAAAGAACATTTACCGAGAAAATAGTTTGGGCGGCGCGAGAAGGAACAAGGGATATGTTTCTCAGGAAACCTGTTATGGCAGTAATGACGGATATACCGCTGCGGCTTGCGATAGCGGCTGTCGGTCTTTCTATAGCTCATCCAATGAACACTGGTGATCTAGATGTACCATTTCCATCTGAAACCTCATGTAGCGATATATCTGAGATCAATTATTGCAAAGTGAGTTTATACTTTGAACCGGTAATGGCGTGATTAGTCTGAGTAACTAACTCTCAGGGGATTTGGGTCAAACTCCTCCATGCTCCATAATTTTTACGAAGCTTCTATTATCATTAATTTTCCGTGATAAAGAAGCTATCGTAAAGAACTATCTTGAAAGTTTCCTGCGATGTTTATAAAGGTGTTCTGTATTTTGAAGTTCTTAAATTTTAAGACACGTGATCCGTTTTAGGGTTAGTGTTTCACTCCTGGGTTACTTCTGTTTTTCTGTCAATGCCAATTAAATTCGCTTTGCAATTGATAACTTCATAGAAGGTTTCCAGGTGCCCTCAGACATCCCTGAAATAGCTTTTTTAGTCAATTTAACCTAACTTGACCTGGGTAAAGCATTCTTTAACAGTAATTAAAATATAAGCTTTATGCTTGATTATTTAGAACACAACGGAACAAGAAATAGGAAACTTAATAAGACTAGAAACATTAAGAAGTACATATATTGGAGGTGTGATAGTATGTATCTAACTATCGTTTGGTCAGTTGATGAAAAATCTTGCAGTATGACGTGGGTTTATCGAAGCCAAACCTAGATTTTCAGTTCTTACACACCAAAACTGTTCAATAACAATGGTACTATCGCAACTTCTAAATATTCATGTCCTTTTTAGCCATAAAATTTCACAAGGGTCACCAATCTTACACGTGAATTGCTCATTAGTCCACGCCGCAAGTGTCGCATCGCAATTACCGCGCGGCTTTACCAGCGCAGTCCATTATGTACTTGTAAGGATATCACAGATCATCGCGATGAATCACGGTCTCGTTTTGGGCAATAAACCGTCGGCGCTAGAACCTTCTCGGAATTGTCGCGGACGTGACTCCAACATGAGACTTTGTAGCTTTCTCACTGCGCCTTTTGACACTCGGGCGATATGTGAACGTTATGAAGGGGGGAGTTCGGGGGGAGGGGCGTACCTTTTGGAAGTATCATTCGAATTGAACTAAGAACTTATTTAAGCTGTATAATAATTGCCTTCTAGCAAATGTTCTAGGTTGCCGATTACACTTATACAAAGTGATCTTAAGTGTCATTAATTGATGGTTAATTTAGAATAAAAATTTACTAACGATTACTGCTAATTAATAGGAGGACTAAGTAATATTCTTATAAACACCAAATACAACTACAGTTGCCCCTATACTTCTATTCGAAGTTTATCATAGGTGTTCATTTGTTTAAGGGATGGTGGTACTGCTCGATAGCTAACCTTATACTTAAACAAAACTAGAGAAAACAATAATATAAATCGTCAGTGGGTATGTATGTATTATGAAAATATAAGAATAGTAAAGAAATCCAAAACATAGTAAGTTACGGTTGAAGAGTACCCATCTGAACCCGACTCATATAAATTTTAACAATTTAAAGCTATTTACAATATATACAATAACATACAGTATACAATTTTAAAATAGAGGTGAGTCAGTTCGAAACCGAAGCTCACTAGTATCAGTGTAACTTATCGCGTTTTAAGATGTTTTCGTTGGAAACGTATCAAATCTTTCCAATTTACGATTGCGTATAAACTTAGCTTACCTACTGTAGCTTTCAAACATTGCTCAATATATTTATAATAATACTAATGTATTTATGTATCCTAATGAACAAAAGTTGTGTATTTATTTTTATCGAACATCAAACATTCGTGAGATGAGAAGATGTTGTTCTAAGGAGTACAAGAGAAAAGAGAGAGAAAAAAGAAAAATATATTAAGCATCCTGATAAGAAATATTTCAAGAAAGAACTTATATCAACAATAAAGAATCTTGTACATGTCTAACCGGCAGTGATTATTTTAAATGTAAATTGCTCTATTACTGCCAACAAACAGACTTACCAACGCATATTTAAAAATATAGAGGGTAGAACAAACATAACTCAGTATCCAAATGGCGGCGCCACTGTCGCATTGCCGCAGTAATAGAATATGAATGAGCAATTTCATTGGCGACCAATGAAAATAATTATTTTACGATTCTATAGAACCGTGGAAAATACTTCATAAACAATCCAGAACCCGCTGAATGATTAACAGAGGACGCCATATTGAAATGGATTGTGGCGCGAGTGTGGAGG
This sequence comes from Calpodes ethlius, assembly GCA_018251375.1. Lineage (NCBI taxonomy): Eukaryota > Metazoa > Arthropoda > Insecta > Lepidoptera > Hesperiidae > Calpodes > Calpodes ethlius. The sequence goes on along the minus strand of DWPA01003738.1, from coordinate 3,220 downwards.
CGTTTAAAAATTTAAATCGTCCATTATGGTGTGGAGGACGGTTCTATTAAATAATCTATGGTCAACTTCGCCATTATGTATTCTTGGAACGTGTATTGGATTTTGTTTTTAAATATTTATATTGCTTCGATTTTCTGTGGCGCTTTGATATTGGCGACAATTTATATGTGACTGGTTTTCTATCACTTAACGTACGAATGTATTTGGTGACTAACGAAGAAGAAAAATGACTAACGAAGAAGTAGGAAAGAGAAAAAAACTTTATTCTTTCTTTAAACGACTGTCAGAGAGACTTTTAGTAGCGCATTTTGGCAATATTGGAATTCTGTCTTCTCTACTACGAAAACAGTTGAAATATAAAGAATTCGAAGAAATACCAAGCCAACAGTTAGGTTATTCCGGAGATATTCGAGGTGCATTACCACTTCCTATCTGGATAATACATGTGGATATTCTCTATTCTCTCTTCTTCTTATTCTCTAGATATCAATCAAGGTAGACTTGTTAAACATTTGTAATATTTTATGCATTGAAATTAATTATATTATTGCGGAATAAACTTAGAAGTCACAATTGTATGCGTTACGAACTATCAAAATACTGATTATGAAAAGAAAAATATATCTATGTGATTTCATTTATTGCAATATTTTTTTGTTTGACAACCCTACTGATATGACGCAACGTCTGGATGCCATCGTTATTTGTTCAGACATCAAAGACGAGGTGCAACTGCGAGTTCTTACAATGTAATGAAGTATTTATTATTCATTAGTATATATTTATTATTATGGAGTATTTATTCAATATCTAAATAAACAATCCATCCATCCTAACCTTTGATTGTCCACTGCTGGACATAGGCAATACTTACATTTAATTATATTTTATTAGATACCTTACTATGCTTCGTTGTGCTTCGAAATTTCCGAAGCAACGGTTACCGGGAACGAGAAGCAACTATGTATAATTATATATCAATTCAAATTGCTTAAAATATACAGTTTTCATTCTATGAAAATTTATATTTTGATATAAAAGATGTGTAAATGATAACTCAATTTGAGAGTTTTGCCGCCAGGAACATGAAAGGGAGTTATATACAGGATGTTTTTTTTAAAAATCCTTTGGAATTTTCAGATTTAAAATTTTAATCCAAATCATCATTTGGAAGTCGTTTTAAAAATAACAAAAACAAATACCCGCGCAGATATCAAAACTTCTTCGATGATTTTTGAGAAAAATAAAAAGTTAATTCGATATCAGAAACTGTATTTAATTACAGGACAGGATTTTAATTTCATATCCATCCGCGGCGGAGATTTAAAATACAGTAAATTAATTAATATCCCATCCAAAGAAAGCGGTTATCGATAATTTAATCCTTTTCTCCGAGTGACGTCGGCTTGTCGAGGGATTTGATCTGACTGATGGATAAAAACTGGATCTCTCAGTTTTTTTCTATCTCCAACGTATCTATGGCGAGTGTACCCGGTTTAGTGCCCGATGTGTGCTCGCGTAGAATAAATATACTAGATGTCATAACGAAATTAAATATAACTATGAGATACTGCATCGCTTGTAATATTTACGCAAAAATTGCTACGCTGATATGATAGCTTTTTTCGTGAGGTTTTCGATTAATACGAGGATTATTATTTTTGTGTTTTGCTTTTTACTTATAGGGTATTCATTATTTCATATATTTGGGTTACTTTGGTTTGAAAGATTGCAATTATTTTAATTTATGTAGTGATAAATATCGAGTTTTTTCTTTGACTATTCAAGAGAATTAAATCTACTATTAAAATCTTTGATCTTCATAGTGGGATACGTGATAACTGATCCCTAGCTAATCTTACGTGCAATGATTACTAAATACGGAGAACGAATGTCAAATTATATTACATTCTTCATTCGAAACGCGTCTACTAAGTACGATTATATTAAAGATATAAAACATAAGTTATTAGTGAAAGTTGAAACCAAACAATCACTAGCGCCACGCCCTTATGAAACGTAATATTGGTGACGGCGGAAATAGCAGGTGGCACCATACCTTTATGTGGGTAGACTCGCCGCGACATGTTATCAAAATTTCAAGCTGCATTGTCTGCTAACTGCCATACCTAGTATGTTATTGAGTATTGAATTATCTATATTAATATTATAAATGCGAAAGTGTTTTTCTGTCTTTTATGGCCCAACGGAGTGTCTTTATGAAATGATTTTTGGTGTGGAGATTGAACCGTTGGGAGTATGAACCTTGTCATAGGCTACTTTTTACTAAGAAAAAACAACTCATTTCTGTGAAAAGATTCATGTAAAGTGTTTAACATTAAAGCGTTGCCTAGCAACCAATGATAGAAAGAAATCAACCTTTTTATTACTGTTCTTTATTCGCACACGGGCGAAGCTGCAGGTAAAACTAGTCTTCCCTATATATTTTCTTACTAAATACAGTCGCCATTATCGATTGCATTTTGAATAAAAAACCAAAGCTGCTACGGTACGTGAATATGATTTTTTCGATGCAATCGTATGGGGTACCCAAATCATTGTTAGTATAGGGTTGGCAACTGTCAAATAACGTCAAATAATAATGCCTGTATGTTTTATACTAGTAGTATATAATAAATATTTTTATACATGTTAATCAAAAATTTACTTAATTAAAAATCTTTGTAATTTTTTTTATTACATTAGTAAGGAAGCAAGTTTTTCTTTTTGTATATATTATAGAGTTTTTATTATATTATGTTATAAATAAGTTATAATACAATTTTATGTCATGTTTGTGTACGATGACGACACAAACTAAATTGAAATAATTTGGATGTTTAAAACATTTTAATAGTTTGTTTTATCATTAGTGTTATTGAGACAAAATTATAAGCATGAATGGGTGTTCCACAGGGTTCAATTTTGAGTCTTTTTTACTACGAATTAATAATTTCCTGTTCTGACACAACTCTACCGGCATACTACAGTAGGTACGCATGCATGATATTTTTTTTTATTAATTTAAATCTCCACTGTAAAGGATTATTTAATTCCTTCTCTTAAACATACTGACGTGGAGTTTCTTGTCAATTCTCCCCATAATAAAGCTATTTAAAAGGGAATTGTAAACGAATGTATGCAAATGCGAATGATATATTTTAAGGCTAATATAATGAAGGGAAGACTTTTTCTGTGATTTTCTAGTTGTAATGCGAAT
>DWPA01003737.1:0-13697 GCA_018251375.1 Calpodes ethlius | reverse complement strand
GATCTGATTTACATTTCGTTTTTGGAGATACTACAATTCTGCTTTCTACCGTCGATTATTCATTTATTTACTCATTTTCTTCTTTCTTGCCTTGCCTTTGGTGCTGCTGATGCATTTACGACGGTAACCAATTACCATCAGATGAATTGGTGTTAGGCTATTTACTTAAATGTAAGAACAGAAGAATTTCTCTGTTCTTTCTTGTTCGGCAACTCGTCAGTGATACTTTTGAAGGTGCTAATATCCGTGAGCGACAGACGGGCCACAGACAACTACAGTCACTATTATCAAGATATTGTGATATCAAGTATCATATGAAGTGTAAGGTAGAATAAATTCTACTCTTCAATCTTTCCATATTATCTTCACATCTCAAAACCAAGTGAGTTTGAAGTATATAACGATATCCAAGTGAATATTGAAGTGGTTTGATTTACGGGTTTATCTATTGATTCCGCAATGTATGGTTTACGTGATAACCTACACGACAATGGTTAATAAAATTAAATGTAATACTTATAAAGAAAGATATTTCAGGACATACAAAGGCGGCTACTTTGGCCTAAGAATTAGTTTGGAAGTACAGCGGAGCAATACAGTCGACGTTCTAGGAGTAATGTCCCAATTAGGAATTTTAGATGACATACATATTTTGGAAATATATAATGTACTTAATATTATGTTACTTACTTAATAGTTGAGAGATGTTTTATAAACATTATTTGAATCATAATTCTAATCTAATGTTTTTTTTTCTTTTTTGGTATCGAGATTTGAATATCGAACGTAAATATTTTCGGCCGGTTACTTTTTTTTTGGCTATATGATGTATGCATGTTAAGTAATGCGGGTAGATTATAATTATCTATGAACATCGACCCGTGAATAGCGTGGCAGATTAAATAAATTGATGGCTAGAAAATGTTAGTTTTCTAGTATTTTCCCGGCTTCAAACACCGGAAATATTACAGGTTAAAAGAAAACAAACAGGACACAAACGAGATTCTCTTAAAGATAAGCGTATGGTCTATCAAATAATGTATTTCATAAGATTTATTTAGTACTTGTCCGATGTCTATAATCAAATCTTTGTAAGTTAAACTTGACCTAATTCTCAATGTCCAATTGAAAGTAAATTTTGTATTATATGTAAATAAAGTGATAATGACATGAGGTGGAATTCTGAAATAAAAGGATGCAACTTGTTCAAGTTTGAATACGTTTCATTTGTCTTTAAAAATACTTGGATCTTAAATGATTCAGAGGCTCACTATAATAGAAGCGTGTTCTTTGTTTTTTCAATTGTTTCTATCTTCGGATACTGAAATAATTCTATTGGCGGATTTTTTTCCTGACGCAGCGCTTCACTATTTGTCACGTCTGTGGCAGATTTACAGCCTAAATTTAACAGCGTCCAGGTCTTCCCCAGTCCATGCAATTGTAAATAAATCAAATAACATTTTAATTCAGACTAACGTGCCAGCGATCAGACGACAAAGGAATAATGAATATTTATGTTAACTAGAAATAAAATAAGAAGTGTAAAAAACGCGTCAAAAAATTTTATGTCAACTTAACTTTCACCGGATTATTAAGCCGTCAACCATCGTAACCATGACAACATTCAAACGAAGAATACTACAACTTTAATAAAATATTGGTTTAAGTACGTAATACAAATTCTTCTATAAATAGACAAGAATATACTTTTAAAACCTTTTGTGACGGTCTTGCCATGTGTTCGTCTCGCACCTCAATATTTACATTATCAATTCTATACTCTCCTTGAGAAGACAAAATTCTAGACACGATTGGCAAACTTTTTTACTGAGAATATTCTAGAAATTTATCAGACGGTAAAAGTGCTTATAGGAAGATGACCTGTATGAAGCACATTAAAGAATAAGTAAAACTGAGTATTAAAGACGGCGCCTATTAATTGCCTGCCAAAAAGAATAATTACTCTCTCTCCAATTCTATACCTCCTTCTTTTGACAATAAAAACAAATTTAAATTCATAATGCCCAGTACAAACTCCACGTTAAGTGAAAACAAACTCCCACTGGACGTAGTAAGGCTACACGTAAAAGTGTTTCAATGTTAAAAAAATATACGGAATATCCAAAACCTTCATCACCAGATTTAGTATAAAATAACTTGGGACTGGCCATAAATTGGATTAGCTCCTCTGACCGTCACAATGTAACAATTTGGGGAAAATGTAACTCAATAAAAATGTTTCAAACTTCATTTGATCGGGCGTATTAAACTTAGTTTTTTGGACGTATTTTGACGGCTGCGTGCCCTACAATACTGACCCCAATCCCTTGACAGCTGAATACGGTGTCGTAAGAAGCGACAGAATTTGACCCTGTTTGTCAGGTACGTAGATACGCAATTGTTAAGATTAATGTTCAATGCATTATCTACCAGCTAAACATAAGGCCAAACAAATATTCACGAAGAGCGGTATTATACTTAAGGTATATTTGAATACTTTACTAGTATACAAATAAATCAATACGGATATTATAAACGTGAAAGTGTATTAGTTTTCCTTATTTCACAGCTAAACAGAGCTTCGCTATATGATTTTTGGTTCGGAGATAGTTGGAGGAACGACGAGAACTATAGGCTACTTTTTAACGTGAACAAACCTTTAATTTCTAAGGAAAGATCCGTTACGATATATATTTCAGCCATATTCAAGTAACTTTCTAACAACAAAGCGTTGGAAGTGCAAGTGATGGAAAGGAGTGTACAACCTTTTTATTACTGTTCTTTTCTTACACGTGTGTGAAGATACGGGCAACATCTAGTTTACTACAAAATATATATTATTTAGGACATACATATAGGGGCAAATTATATTATAAAAAAACACATTACATTATCACCTTCCCAGACTAGATACTGGTCTCTCGTTTGGATCTACCTCTCGCCTTACGATTCTTCGTGTTCAGGATTCAAAACCCGTTCTTTCTCTCTTTTTCTTTCTTGACTGATAAGATCCTTAGGTATATAGTTTTCTCTTTTGTCGGCTGTTATCATAAAAATATTTAGCCCCTAAGGCCCTGTTGATGATAAACCAGCCGTACAAGTTCCAAGTTTGCTTTCTGTCCTGAACAAACATTTACGTGACAAATATCTTTTGTTAGTCGTGTGTGACAGTGTCTATTCTACGCATACCCTCGATATTTCATAGAATTATAATGTTAAATTTATAGCGCTGACATGCGTCAATGTTTATTGGAACGAAGCTCCTTGACATCCTTAATTTCTCTCTACAGTGTTTATAAACGTACGTCTATTTATTTAGGGTTTAATTACAATTTTATTATTATTCTTTTGCTGTTTTGTATAAGTAAACAGAATAATAACTCCCACGCCACCTTTCCCTTTTTCCTCTTATCAATTATCTAACGTGACTTCTAATTGTTTGAGCAGTTTCATATATCGAATCGGTATCATTATCATCACAGGCTGTATATGACCAAAGAAAATGACCCTCCGGCCGCCCGTAGACATCTGGACATAACTTTCCGAAAGCCGGGCTTGGGCCCGTTTAAAAACAAAAGCACTACTCCACCACACTTCTTGCTTACTATCTATCTATCTATCAGCCTTTGAATGTCTACTGCTGGACATAGGCCTCCCCTTATTTGCGCTAATCAAACCGGTCCTGAACCGGCGTAATAAACTTGCTTACTAATTAGGAGAAAATGTCACTGTGCGCGTTTCTTCAGAATCACGTTTCATTTTTCACCGAACCAAGTGATCAATTTTAATATATGTTACTTTTAAAACATCCGTGCAGGATTCGTAGAACACCGACCTTCAAACCTCTAAACTAGACGCTCCTTTCCTTGCTAGCGAATATAATAGCATTTAATTTCGACAATGCACCGCGAGCTGGTACAAACTAGCTTAAACCAGATCCAAATATTTGTCTTACTCACAAACATTTGCCATAATGGAATGTTATAGAAGCATTTCAAACGAACAAAACAAACAAACCGCTTTATATCGCGTTCAATCTCATTTGCGCGACTAATGAAAACCCGAAGGCCAGATGAAGGTCATTCAATATTTTTATAGCGTAATAACGTTTGCCGAGTTCCGGAGTCTTGTGTGGGTAGGTACAAGTGACATGGTATTCTGTTCGAATTGTCTTATGAAAAAACCAGCAATCCCAGGTTGTTTTTCTACCAAAGATATGCAAGGTGACTGAGTTTACGAATGAATAACTCTCATTTCTACCTAGGATTCAATGGCAGTAAAAGATAATTGAATTTCAAGCATCAATCATCCACACGCTCGTTTTTGAAGTGCTCGTAATCCTTAACATGTATCTAATTATTAGAAATAGCATTTTAGTAACTGAATAGATCTTGTATTGTTTTTCCATTTACATATTCTTTATGTTGCTGCCCATCTATCTCTCTCGTTCTTCAGCCGTACTGTATATTGGTATCTCATTATTCGTTGCAGAAGTATTTAATCGGTTGACTCCATCTTTAGAAACAAACAGAGGTGCATGCCGTGCTATTCAGATATTTCATTTCGATGTATTTGAGAGGTGCGGCCCCTATATCTTCTGCTTCCAACTACACATTATCTATAAGGTTCTCCAATTAACATATGATCGTCGTGCAATATGTCTGAACTATATTGGATGTCCTAACCGGGTATTTTAAGACGCAGTAGTTTTCGACGATGTTTCTTCAATAAAGTCAGGGGATGTTTCGATTCCCAAAATTTTGCAAATTATTTATAGACATAACTCTTTCCGGACTATAAATAAAACTATAACAGTGCTTAGTTTACTAGATATTTTATTTACTGTATCCATCACGCCCAGTTGGGGAAGTTGACAAGTAAAATAAATAATGATGAGGAAAATAGAAGAAAGTACCGGCGAGGTTAGGGCTGCCATTCGTCGGGATTCCCCGGATTTATCGTAGTTTAGGGGGCGTCCGGATGGGATTTTACCAAGTCCGATAACTCTCTACTTTTTGTTATGCTGTAAGTTTAAGTCGATTTTTTTCATTTGAAATGAATTGCTAAGAAGCTGTTTACGGTATAAAAAAGTTGAAAATAGAAGGAACGTTTAAATTTTATCAAAAAAATATTGGGAGTATTTTGGACAAATTTCAATATCACCCAAAAGTCCAAAGGCGTTTAAACTTTTTGTCTGGTGTTGGTAATTTAGGCGTTGACAGCCCTAGATGAGATACAACTAGTTAAATGTTTTTCGGGCGACGTCGGCTCGAGATAAATGAACGTTAGTTGACATTTTGATAAGGGACATGGCACAGGTGATGGGATATAGGTGCTGTTTCGGCGCGGGTATTGTTGACAGTTCAGTATGTTTCCCCAATTTAAAATGTCAAATAAATAAATAAAAAATATAACCAGACTGCCTGAAAACTGTAAAGAACGAGTTAAAAACTTTAATATTTTCATTCGCTTTTTTTATAATACTGTTTGCTAGGATTTACAGTGGAAGTCAACATCAAACGCATTAACCATGATCTATTTATTTTTAATATCCTCCGACAAGATATTTGATAGGACATAATACAACCGGCGATGTAATAAAAATTATGAAAAGTTCAGTTCATAATAAAACGAATACTATAAAGGCGTGTACATATATAGTCAAGTTCTAATAGAGATTTTTAAGCAACTACAAAAATCCTTCTATAATTATATATGAAGTATCTTTTGATAAAACCTTACTGTAAATAAATAAAGATATATGATAATGAGCAAGGCTTTAGCCGGTTGACAGCGAAGGCTTCTCGGTATCATTTCCCTTTTGTATTTCACTCTCATTTGACGTGGACTTGATGCAACCACAAAGACAAACACGTAGTGACATTGACAGTGTTGTTCGTTGTACGATGAACTGTCGCTGCATATATACCTGTCGCATATTTGAGCTGAAAAATGTCGCTAATGGGAATAAAACTATGCATTTTCACAGAAATAGCGACCACGTACGTTCCAGTGTGACTTTTTGTCGCACGTATGCATAGACACTGATGACACATAAACTATTACACTAAAGCCTTTGTTTAAAATGTTACCTCCATGTCATGCAACATGAAATCCTTTAGATCGTTTGTTTATAAATTATCTAATTAGAATTTACCTGAAATCCTCTTAGTCGAACGGCAATTTAAATTATAAACGATTAACAGAGTTTAGGAACGTAGACGGGCAGTGGTTGGATATATTACTGCAGCCGCTCATGCTTCTCTTCTTTACCATCTTCATCACATAAATTCACCATGACTTCATAAGCATAGCTGATCTGATCCAGGAAATTGAGGCAAATTTGACTTTTAGGGCCAGGAGGACAAATCAGTTGGTTAGGGACAATTAGATAACAAATAATAACTTTGTAGACAATAATAGGTACTAAATGGAAGGCCTACAAAATTGAGGGACGAGTGAAAGCCGTACTACATTGTTTTAACGTCACAAACTACGTAACATGAACTATACATTGAACTGACAAGAGTGTGCAAATGACGGCAGTATTTAAGCGAAACGTCAATAGATATTGCACCATGATGAGTTACCGGCGACCAGCACCCGGTAGCCGGTAGCCGGTAGCCGGCGCGGGCGGCCGGTGGACTGTGAACGAGCTAGTGATGTAACCGATACGAGCGGCAACCGGTACGGAGCAAGTAGCGCGGTGCGGCGCCGGCCATCCCGCGCCGGCCATTGTGCGTGCTCACACCACTTGGCGCTGTCGCCGCTCGTTACACATTAAATAACGGTTATACTTTGAACTGTGTATCAACAATTGAGAACATATGGCCCTGGATGCTGTATAATCAAGGCACGTTACTTACCAGAAGCTTCTGTTTAACTTGGCAATGTTTGTGAGGGTCCAACTTTGCCTGAGTTAGAACTACTTTCTCTTATTGTTAGGACTTGAAAGTTTACGTATTGCTTTAGTTCTGATTACAATGCAATTTTATAGTACACTCAGATTAGCTACAGACATGGGACTGCATATAGTAAAGTCCAATCAATTTTGTTTTCAATTTTCCAGCGATAAATTTGACCTGAAATAGCTATTTAAATCTATTTATAAAACATAAATTATCAGTATCAAACATTTTAACCAGCAATTGAATATTTTTTCCGTGGTCGGTCTTTTAATAGTTTACATTTCTATGAAACAAGAAATGTAATAATATTTATTTCTGAGAAACCACTATGAAATAACTTCGCGATCTTTCCTTCCCGCCAATTAATCTCGGCAGGGAGCACGAGATTGCTGGTAATTGGATTTCATTCGATACTGCAGAGACGTAATAAATATAAGTAAGGACCCACTGCAGGGCACGAGGCTCTCCTCGCGACTGAGGACGTCTGGACCACGTTGGTCCAGAGCACATTAGTGATAACATTATTGACACTAATCTCCACAAAAATATATCATATATTTATTTATTTAAGCTATTTCAAGAAGAAGAATAAAACAAAAGACGGTTTCAATGCTAACTTATCGTTCTCTATTAGTCAAATGTATCAGATTGTAAAAGAAATACACAATACAATATCTGTATACAAAATATATACGGTTACATGTATTATGTTCAATTTGTGCTATTTTACCATCAATACATCTTCATCAAGTAAAATTATTATATTACAAATTATTTATTATTATTATCATTTTATTATACTTTTATACCTTCTCGAGCTGATGTGATCACTGCACTTGGTTCATTTAAACATTGTTAACACTACGAACTATTTTGAAAATGTACATAAAATATGTTCAATATTGTACACTTGTGACTGGTTCAGGTAACCTATTCCAATAATATTAATAATATTGACTTCATATTTACTTTTAAAACTGAGCCGTGCTAGAACGATTACACGAGCATTCAACAGCACGTAGCTTACCTCGGCTACCGTTTACCAGGCGGTATATCAAAACTGTCAAGTATGTTGACATTACTGTTAGTACATCAATCACATGTATTGCACAATACTTCAATGTCTCCGTTCTAAGGTAATTGAAACGACAGGCCTTGGGCCTTGGCCCGACACTCAGTAAAAAGTAGAATTGTAGTAATGTTCACGCATTTGAGACTAACTCTATGGTGGTAAACAGCTTTATATTGTGGGTGAGGGATTATTCATAATCTATACTAATATTAAATATGCGAAAGTGTTTGTTTGTCTTTCTTTTACAGCGCAACGGAGCGTCGTTAAGGTATGATTTTAGGTTTGAAAATATTTGGTAAAACGACAAGTAGTATAGGCTACATTTTATCGCAAAAAAATATCAATTTTTTTGTAGAAATTTTTTTGTATTTAACAACAAAACATTATCAGCAGCTATCGATTGAGAATTTGACAATCTTTTTATTGCTGTTGATACACGTCCGATACGTCATTTTGAATGCGAAGACTCCTCCTGTAGCGCGTCGCATGCGCATATTTATAGACATATTATTATATCATGGGGAACTCCAGTTTGTGTGACTCAATGCTTATTGTTTCGTGTGCATCTGTCCGACATAAACTCACGTCATTCACTCTTTAAACAGAAACTTCATAGTAAGTAGAGTAATAAAGCGTAATTTTTAATGTTTATATTTAATTGCTTCCGTTAATACATATTTCACACGTACCGTACCACGTTAAGGAACTTGGATCGAAAAACGTTTTTTACACGCTCAGATCCTTGGACTAGAATAAGTTTTATTACGAAAGAAGAGGGATGGATTCAGAAGGATCAACAGGCCATCTTTTATACGTGTGGAAAGAACCTCATCTCGTCCATCCCGCTACGGAACGATGGATAGGTATGTAGGACTCGAACCCATTAAACCACACAGTGTCGCCTACCGTTTCGGTGCCGAGACAGTGTGCTACTCTCGCTCCACTATCCCGGCGCGGTCGCCGCTTCATCTACGGCTTTGGCAAAGGATGAACAGGCCAATGACAAGTTATTAACATTTAACATTCGACAAGGTTTATCGTGTTGCTGATGAGAGCTTGAGAGCCAGTACTCGTTTTTTTGGTGTGACTGATATAGATAAACAAATGAAACCTCCTCCATCAGATCCTCATCTGTTTCTTGCCTGTATGTGTTTGCTTGTGTATAACTTAAGATCAAATATATTTGCATAACGTAATAAACAGTATATTATTCTGTATTAATGCAATTGATCAAAGTCAATTAAGCGAGTCCACGTTGATTGATTAAGCGGAAGCAATCAGAATCATACAACACATCACTGATGTTTTTGTATCCTTGAAACTGTGCGTATTTACGCAGGTTAAGATACTCTGTAGTGGGTTGTGAATAAATAGAATACACGTAGGATAATAGGGTTGAAAATGAAGAATACCGAAACATCTGAAAAAGTCTGAATGTTTTACCATTGATAATGTACAACTTATTTCAGTAACAATGTTGCGGTTATTTATGAAAATTAACAATGCGTTAAATTTTTATCCTCTTCGAAAGGACATTCGGTAAAACCCAATAATAATTTATTATTAATTAAAAACGTTGACTGTCATTACAACAATGTAATAATAGAAGTTTATTATAATTATAATCAATGTGTTTGTTGCCAATATAATAGTTGTTTTTATCCAACAACTAAAATAAATTTGAAGGAAATACATTACACTAATTATCAAGTAATTTTTAGTTACTTTATGTATTCTGTTAATTTAGACAAAATTATGACAGTGGCACCATCTGTCAAATATTGATCGTACTAACTCAGAAACCGTCATGGGTTCATGCACAACAACTTTGCTAACGATCATCACATGATCAAATGCACAGTTTGCGGTTCTATAAAGGACATACAGACCCATTTATTTATATATATAGATGACACAATCCCCGTACATAAGCATCTTCGTATTAATTTGTTTATTTTAGAACGTAATATGTCTAAGTTCGTTCGATGGAATCAAATGCCCTTCTATATTTGTAATGTAATATATTGTCACGTATTTCACAAGCCCTTATACTCATTCAAATGCTAGACTGCATTGACTGCGCAAAATACACACATATATGGTGAATAACCAAATAACATGAACCCCATAAGGCTCCGTGTTGCACGTTTTACATCACATCAAAGACCGCGGTAAGTTGGTAACAAGATCAACTGAGACTGACGCAAACTTATTTACAACAATTTGAACCTTATACCGTTGAAATAAGATACACGGTGCCGTATCTAATAACGTTGTAGACGTAGGCTTTATCAGTAACCTCTAGTGCGTAAAAATATGGAAATAGAAGCTACGACGGACGGGAGCGTGAATATATGAGGAAAATCGAGTGCTAAGCATTCATGAAAATTTATGTTCGTGTAAAACATTGTATGTCGAACATTGGTTGCTACATGAATTGATTACGTCACAATGTAGGCACCATAATGTAAGTTAAGTGAGTGTCTAGAGAATTATTACCGAGACGGCTATTATTTTGGAGTCTTTAAACTGTAGCCAGTCTGTGTAGAGTAAGTCAATTCTTTACGATGATAGAATTAACTCAAAGATTAACTGCCACAGAAAGAGAAAATTAATACAACGTTTAAAGTTACTACTTCTCCAAACGTATATCAAATGTGTATTTTAAAGTCCTCACGAATCCCCAGTACTTGATCCCTTAGAGGTACAAAGACTCCAAATTAAAAAGCTACTGTAAATTCACAATTATTGCCATATTAAGCATCAGTAACAAACGACATTAAATCTCGGCACCATCACATCAACATCGCGAATAACCTTACGTGCTAAAACGGCTTACAATTACAATATTACTGTCCAGCCGGATCGCAGCCCGCAACTATTGAATTAAAATTTAAATTGAATCCTATTTCCTAGCGACATTTACTCAAATTTACTTCGGCTCGCGTAATGAGTCCATAATAATATCGTGAGGCAATAATATATGGGGCTAAAGCCGAGTGCGTAAGTTTCCCAGATACCATACAAACACGACCTACAGTCAACTCCGCTCGTGACGTGTGCTTAATATAAATAAACAAGTGACATTTAACGCCAACATTAGATATTCCTTAATCTTAGTAGATTATTCGTTATAGCAACACGTAAGCGGCGTACACACAGACACAATGTAACGTGATTAGACAAGAGATTAGATTGTATTGATACTTATGAAGCGAAACTGAGAGTAAATACTTCCCAGATTACAGGCGGCAGACTTTCGTACATACCGCTAGTCGTCATTTTTAGTTGGATAATCAAAAGATCTTCACGATAATTTTTAGAGGGTCATAGGGGTCACCTATCATACCTATATTTTTCAGTAGCATTACCAAAGCATTACCGCTAAAGAAGAATTTAGTAAATCCGCTCTGCATCAAACGACAAATTCCATTTTCCAAGGAACTTGGCGCGGGTCTCATTCATTGTCCAGTATTATATATACCTACCAAGAACGCATACAAAGATGTGATTAATTATGCATATTGATCGACTAATTATGTATAGTGATCAATTATACATATTGATTGATTAAATATGAATATAGTGTATATCATATGTTCGTGATCAATGCTTCAGGGGATTTTGTCGGTGGGCTGTAGAAGTTTTAACTTTCATAATAGTTTTACTGTAGGACCAGGGTAGAAAAGAAAAAGAAATTTGCCAACTAAATTGCATTATTACTAATTATACTACTCATCGATTTGAGTTCCTGAATATAATTAATTTTCATTATTTCTTTATAATTTTGTGTACGTTTATTACAATTAAAACCTTCAAAAGATATCATTTTTAATTATCTATCTTTTAACTTTACTCGTATTTGCTTCTTAATTATTTCTAAGAACATTCAATCGTTTAAATCCTAAGATTTTATATAAATCTTATAAAATTTACAACTCGTTACAACTCCCTTTATGGTAACTCTAATGACATGAGACATAAGGTTCAAAATCGAGGCGAATAGAGTGGCCAGTGAATATAATTTTTGGCGTGTACTCAAAAACATAAAACAACACGTTATCAAATTTATTCGTTGAGTCAATCGACGGCCATTAATGCAGTTTATAAACATGTTCGCGCAGGCCTTTTAAGATTGCGGCAGATAATTGTCTCTTTCGGCAAATTGTTATAATTGTTATTGCATATTTGACTTTGCCGCTTCGAGGGCGATACTCGTACACGGTGACGCATAATGTGGTCACACCGTTGATGTTATTGAAGTTGTAAACGGAAATGCATTTTAACTTTTTTTTATGTAAACAACCGACAAAGGAGTAAATGAGTCATCTTATGGCTATCGCCGTTGTCGTCCATTAATGCTTGTTACATCAAAGATATCACCGATGCATTGCTGACTAAGAAAAAAAATGCAAGAATTAAAGGTAGAAACTGTAACCACTGGTTTCTATTTATGTTCTTCTCTACTAAATAACTTGACAAATATAGTATACGCAGACAGACGGACAAGTTAAATAGTAATAGTTGACTAACTTACAACTACGGAACAAACTTGGCCCGTTTTATTTCATATTAAAGTCTATATATTAATATAGCAGTGATGTCCTAGTATCTAGTTCGAACGTTGGCCTTCTACACGCTGGGTCTGAAACACATCTATAATTTACAAAAAGTTATCAGCGTATTACAGGTTAATTATCACTTGATTCGGTAAAGGAAAACATCGTGAGGAAACCTGCACACCTGAGAGTTGTCCATAATGTTCTCGAAGGTGTGTCAATTCTACTAATCCGCACTTGGCCAGCGTGGTGGACTAGGCCGAGCCAAGCGGTGGGACAATTATGACTGTGACGAATGTGAATTAATCAAAAATAACTTCAATATACTAATAATAATATAATTTATTTCCCAAGCGCTGGTAATTTTACAATCATGAAGGAAAAGATAAAAGAAAATTGTACGAATACCCAGAAATTTCACATCAGCTTGTAATTACGTCTGAACACGGCAGATTGAAAAAACCGCGATTATATGCAAATGAGTGTTCTAACCTTGAGATATGAGCGGAGGAGATCAACACGGAAAGGGAAGCGAACAGAAGTGGTATAACTTTTTACCAACGGCAGTGTCGTGTTGGAAAAAATTTCTTCCAAATTGCCTTGCGTTTGCAATGAAAATGTATAGATGCGATGTCAACAAGCAAAAGGTAGAAAAGTGTGTCAGCTTAAACGCGCAACTGGACGAATTTCCTTATTTACTTTACATTACTTTATATATTACTTTACACTTCAACTCTGAATCCATTTATACTAACATAATATTATATTAGGTTACGCATATATATGCGAATGTGTATTTGTTTGTTTACTTTTGTTTTACGACGCTATGGTATGTTTTTGTGGAGATGGTTGAGAGGACGACGAGTACTATAGGATACTTTCCAACGCGAAAATCATCTTATTTCCATGGGAAGATCCTTTAAGATATATTTCAGCCAAATTAAAGGAAAGTGTTTAATAATAAAGCGTTGCCTGGCAACCAATGATTGAGAAGTATTAAGAATGGTTTTATTGCTGTTGTTTTCGCCCACGTGTGCGACGGGTAACATCTACTTTGAATAAATAAAGGTTAGCTAAATCTTTAAGAATATTTAATGCTAAATAATTCCACGTAGGTTATTTTCTTACATTTCCAAAGCTAGCACGCCTAGCATTGTT
>DWPA01003736.1:0-13700 GCA_018251375.1 Calpodes ethlius | reverse complement strand
TTCAGACGTAACATGAAGAATCCTTTGGCGTCTGACTTTCGAATATGTTTTATACATTAACTTAATCTACCCATAATAATGCGGGATAAGAATTTGTATTAAGCATTGGTATATTCATGCCTCTAGGCAAACTTAATCAGGGAAGAGTCTGAGTAAAAATTTAGAGGGTTATGTGCTTCCAATAACGGAATCGTGTATAGTTTATAAGTAACACATATTAAACAGTTTATTTTGATATGCACATAGTAACTGCGTAAGCCTTTAAATTAATAAAGTTTTAATCATTCAAGGAGAAAAACAATTTCGTTTTCTGTTTCTTAAAATTAATTCTACGGAGATAATCAAGTATATCCTAAAGTAAACGTAAATGGTAACGAATCAGAAAAAAAGTTTTTTTTTTTTCTATAAGTTGGTGTTGGGATTTTTTACGGAAATACGGAAATCGTACTTTTACCTTTTCCATTGTGCCATAATTTTCTTTTCCTTTTGTTGTAAATGTCATAGAACACAAAAATTTCGTAGAACAGAGATGTCAATATTCACAGTGTACTTAAACCCTTCAATATTAAAATGTCATATGTTATCATGTCATGTTGTCCTCAAATTAGTAGTTATTTATCACATGTTAAGTGAAGTAAGTGTTGTAACAAATATGTTTTTATAAGATCACCATTAAGTACAATGTTACAATTCAATGACTTTCTAAGTAATATAAAAGTATGAAGAAAATCCTAAATAACAAAAAGTAGCCCGACGGTGCGGACATCGTCCATCATCGCCTCGTGGCAGAACATCCTCGCAACACGCAGGTGCAAAATTCAAACGTCAACGCTTTAAAAAAACAAACACAAAATGGCGTCCGTCATACAGCCATTCAATTCAATCGGCAACAAGCTACAATAAAATTAATGATCCGACATAATTCCGCTCGTGTTACGAACATAAATATTTTTTGAAAGTATAAGTAACTTTGTATTTCAGGTTTTCGAACTGTGATTCTCGTTTCATATTCTGCAACTTGAACGACATGTTTTATTTTTTGTCTGTGGCGAGATACACACTGCATTTTGATGTCTTCAAGAATAATGTTTTGAATTTTCTGTTCGTAATGTTTGCAGTAAAAAGTCTAAGGTTCTATAAACATAATATGCGAAGTACTAACGTACTACGAAGGGCTTAGATCTTAAATCTGAAGGTATGTATGAATATTTTACGTACAGAGGATTATTACTAAGAACTTCTAGATATGTAGATAAATTTCTAAATTATTTTCAATGAAACAATAAAAAGTAAATAATTGAAATTCCATTTGTATCACTGTGAATACTCGTCCCAAAAAGTATTTTAAAATCCAATAGGAATACGAAATAGAATAGTTTACCTAAAGACCGAGTGGAAGACGAATTCAATAATTCAGGATATGTCAAATATATCACTCTGTTAGTTTTAGCGCAAAAGTAGCAGGTGAAAGCGAGATAGCGATAAAGCTTCCTAAATGGCTGTAAATCTTGTTAAGGTGCTTTAGAACCTTGTACCTGAGTGGGGACAAGACAGGCGTGTGGATATGTAATGGCGTCGTCTAATTGGTGTAATAAATGTTTAGGTATCAAGAATAACATACGCGCGAGTTTTATATTAAACGCTTAACTCTGTCTCTTGAACATTATTCCTTCTCAACGCCGTTACGTCGAAGTACGTCTATTTTATTTAAATCTGTCGGTAATCTTCGTATTTCACGATACTTTTGATGCAAAGATGTAAACTGTGGAACATTCTGTTATTGTGATATTTCAGAACAACGAAACGGATTTGAGGGAAAATCAGAATAAAAATTTCTCTTGAGAAAACTTTGCAGTGTATAAATAAGTGCATAGATACTTGTTTTTATATTCAAGTTATAGTAATTATGCCAATAAAAGTAATTACTTATGCAATTACTTTTATTCCATAGCTAAGAATTTGAATGAAGTATTAACTGTCATAATTTAGAAAGCATTGCGAATTAGTTTCTCAAGTCATTAATAAACCTCAAGTAATTTCTTTAACTTGGTTATAGTTATATCAGACAGATATCTATAATAAGTTTAAAATAAAACACTCTTACAATCGCACGCGGCTTTAACAAATAAGACATCACAGTCAGGAACCGAGAATTAACGTTTTATATGTCATATAATTTTATTCCCCCACCGGAAATCCAATCGAATCCTTTCTTCCGGTACCCAATCCTCGACAAAAGCCATAAACCAACAAAATAAGCACGAAAGTTATAGTAAAGTATCAATAACACTACATATTATGGTTATATGTCTTGTAGAAAATATTGGCGAGTTACAAATAAATCATTTGATATCTCCTTTATTATCTGTTATCTGTGGAATGTAGTGAGTCTGTGATTAGTTCTTTAATATTTAGAGTTGCCAGATTTATATACACAAAAATAATACAGAATTATAAACTAATGCCAATTTTATGACAGAGGCGAAATATCATTCAGCGTTTAGTAAACGCAAGGGTATACCAGCCCATCACCTGTTAATGAATCAATTGAAGTCAACTTCAATTAATAATAAAACTAATTAATAAAGATATAAATGAATCTTTGACAATATAACTGCCAATTATAATGTTCATGTTTAATTTATAATTGCTGAAATACCAATTCAAAAATTACCATATAGATCGGTTAAAAACCGAACATCTGGCAACACTGCTTAATATACTGCTCGATTCAGAAGCTACTTTATACGCAGTTGAATGAAAACGCTAAATGCAAGAGAAACAGAAGGTTGCTATAATATACTGCGTTAAGAGTTATTTAACATTCATTCTGTGCTTGTACTGCATATTTTAAATAAGTAAAATATTGGAAGATTGTGTTGCGAAAGCGTTAAGTTACCCGGAGCAGAGCGTCGATTGAGATGTCACGGTAACCTCGGATCGTATATTTAAAGTGCTTTTTAATTTTATTAAACACTAGGGTCTCTATGTGTCGCCATTGAAATGAAAATAGGTTTTACTGGAGGCAGTCGAACGGTTACTAACATGTCGTTTTTCTAGCGACGAAGAGAAGATCTGTATCGCTGGGAAACTTACTTTTGGTTGTCACGGATTTAAAGGGATGTAGATGAATCATCTTCATAAGACCATTATAGGGAGAACTGTGAAAATTATTTTTAAAATAATTATTTAAAACTATGAGTATGGTTTTGAGTCATACAAATAAATGTGTCAAAGAGTTTTAAACCTAAATAAATTTGAACTGCAGATTTAAGTATGATAATTCATTATTGCTTATCTGGGACACGGTAGTCACTTTTCTGTATTTTTGCAATATAATTTTGTTTTAATTCGATGAGAGGTTGAATGCTAAACAAAAAATTGGTAATGTCAAAATATTGAACAGTAAATAATGACAATAAAACATGTAACAGCAATATCAGTAATCTAACTTATAAGCAGACTGGCTGGTTAGTTACATGTAAGAGGTTCAACGAACGTTATACTTTACGATAGCGACTCATGCTTAGTGCTCTGATGGCGAGAGTGCCAATAGAAATGTCACTGTAAATCGAAGTACTTATAGAGTGTTCAATGAGCCTTTATTAAGGAGTGATTGAGCACAGACTCCAATGAGAGAAGTATTGTATTTACCGCTGGGTCATGTTGTCTGTTTGGAAATTGTCAGCACTGCATCTCGAAACAGTCATTCTAGTTACAATATTGGTGATTTTATTGTTCAGTTGAATTCAGTTCCTTATAACAAACAATGAAGTTTATTATTGAAGCTATCGGGTCGAGATGGAGGTCTTCTGATGTGGTTTATAAAAGAGTATTGTTTGTGGAGTTACTCATTAATCTGTTATTAAAGGATGTATGCAAGGGTCTTATTGTTGGATACGAGGTCTGTTCTTTATAACTCTTATAAATAAATTATTAATTAACGATAATACTGTATCATGATGTCCAGATCTAGTGTAGTAAAGGAAATAAGTGTAGATAAAAATATAATCGGTATTTCAAAAGTTTGAAGAAGGAAAATATTTTTCATCATATACGAGTACGGATATGAATAAAAAAAATACACATTTATCTATTTTATTATTAAACAAAATTTCACTTACATCTGCAAAGAAACATTTATTCCCTATTAGAACCCTGAAATTACTGAAAACCCTAAATACCGTTAACTATAACTAACCAAAATACAAATATTCATTAATTTACTTTATAAATGACTCACTACACATGTCCCTTATTCCATTATTACACGAGTAGAAATTCCAAATAACCTTTTTTAAACAATCTCCGTGTCACATAAACCAATCTCTAACTTTAGCGATTTTGCCTTGGCGATAGATAAACCATTCAACAAGGACAAAGAGTTTATACATATTAAGATCCAGGCCATAGAATATTTCAGAATTCCTCATTATTTGCCTGTATAATACAGTCGTTTGTATAATGCATTTATTTATTTGTGTGGAGCAGATATAGGTTACAAGTGGTCCGGTGTAGTGCCCGGTGCGTGGCCGTACCACCGATACATATCGACTCCATGATTGATGCTAGCGCCCATTTGCCAGACTTGTTTCATCTCGTGTGCTTGGCTATTAAATCACCGATTTACTATAAGCGATTGTCGAATGCTTTGGCATGGGACTCGATCTATCTTTGGGGACAAGCCAACTTCCTCTGCTCGTTGTACATCGGGATAAGATAAGTTAATTGCATTGTAGGTTATACTTTCAGTTGGTACTGTGAGATTTGTGAGTTGATTTAAGTAATGAGTTTTAATTGTCGTTTATGAATTAGTTGACAGTTAAAAGTTTTGTAGTTTTGATTATAGGCAAACGGATTCCAAACTAAGGATGCATTGGACTGGAATTCAATGTGATATCCGAAGTCTTCATGGCTGACTTTATGAACTATTCACATTATATTTTTACGGAACGTTGAAGATAAGACTAGAAATATAGAAGTACTTTATCGTATTGCTGTATACGCGTAATGTCATTGCGGCATGTGCGTTCTTACTCGTTACAGACGCGCTAGCAGTGAGCCTGCGCCGTTGCGGCCAACAGCTTAGCGCGCTAATTAACGCGTTAATTAACAAATTAATTAACGGGCAGTAAAATGTTGTATACAACTCTATTATTACAGCTAAGGTGTAATTAATGTTTAAATTAAGGCGGAATATTGGCGCAGCCGCTAAGGATGATGTTAACACAGATATACGAACAACAGTTACCCTAGTCAGCGTTACGTCAGTGTAATGGCCTCGCTGCGGTGTCCAGCGAGGCACACTGCCGACCAGCAGCGCACAGCTCAAACCGTGATTAATGTGACAACCCCCTGCTCGACACGGCACGCGGCGCGGCATTACCTCTATTTTCCGTTTCCCATCAATTTTCACGCATAATTATGTGTTTAATTGAACACCTGCATTTGCATTTGACTTTGCTGAGTGCTATTTCTATTTAATATAGTTTTAACCCCCCTCGCTTCGCTTTTGCAAACCTACGATGCCCTAGTACTCACGCACCGTAATACAGCCTTATTAATGCATTAAAAAATACATGATTTCATTAACAGAGTACTATAATTTACTTCGCATTAATTTGTTTGTCAATTAACGCGTTAATTAGCGCGCTAAACTGTTGTAAACATTTGCATAATGTTATGGTAAGCGCGCTAGTTAATGCGTTAGCAGATGTATCAGTGGTAAAACGGATCAGTAATGCTTTCGGTTTAACTTATGTTCATGTTCAGTGTCAAACTTCCATTAGGCTCGTCTACTTATTTTGTCGACGAGTTACACATAGAAAACAACAGATAATTAATTCCAAATCACAGTAAAGAAGACCATAACAATCATGAGCAGCTCGAATAAGCTGCATGAGAATGCGGGTCAACAGCAGGTCGCGCTGATAAAGCTATAACGAGATGCAGAGATCTTATCTCTAGCGAGCGAGTATCTGCCCTAATCGGCTGAGCTCGCGTATTTGGTGGTAGGGCTGGGACTTCATTTCTGTAAGATATATCGATGTGCCCCGCGAAAGTAGCGGTAATGTGCTATCACTGACGTTTTCACGTTATTTAATAATTGCAATCTGTAAACGGTAATACATGTATATATATAGATTTATAAATTAAGCTGTTGGGTACCGTAAGTTCGGAAAATTGCATATAAATTCGAAAAAATGCATATATAATATAAATATATATATAATTATTTTCTACGGAGTTATTAAAATATTTTTTCGCAATTTTCTGGATTTCACAATTACCGCTTTATTTGTTGGAAGCACCCATATAATAGGTACGGTAAGGTAATTTGAAGTTACGTAATATTTTTCTATACAACGGATTGTTCATGTTTGAAAATGTTTTGGAGAACGAAGTTATCTTTTAATGATTTATTTCTTTAGTCATTTTCTTAATGGTATTAATTATTTTCCGTGATGTATGCCTGCGTAAAATATTCTTAGGTCAACCGCTTGATGGATCGTTGTGTTTCGGCTGTAGGTTTGAGAGTCAGTTTCGCCTTTCTCCCTTCTCTTCTGTCTTGGTTGGCAACGAATCGGTGAGGTCTTAGTGTCGCTGATAGGTGGTATTCAATTGACAACTTGTTGTCAACTTTGTTTATCTGATATTTACATAAAACAATAAATGGAGATTTTCTCGCGATCCTTCATGAAGGTCATCAATATGCAGTGCATCTCATGTTAAAATAGCCTTTAAAATATATGAGTTGAATACAGATGCATTGCTAACTACGAGGCGTAAAGGCCAGGTCTAATGTACTAAATACAAGAATTACATCTATTTACGTAGTAAGTCGGTATCTAATATCAAAAGTAAATTAGGTGAACCCTAAACTGACTGGTATGTATATTTAGTTATTACTTTTTAAACTTGTAACAAAAGTACGCTGCATGTTCTTGTTTCAAAACATGTACCAGCCACGTCAATATTTTCACCTATGACTTTAACGTGAGCACGAAAGATATTCATCGGTACACCATGGCATTCATCATACAGCCGCGAGTACATTCTTATCTTGTCATATTGTCTCGACTGGCTAAATATTTATGCTCAATTACAATATAAAGATGTGTTTTGATAACACACACTTCAGATGTGAGATTGAAGAGATTGTAAGTGTAGTTCTTTCATATTAGCGTTGGTTATGTCTCATTAATTTATGAATATATCATATTGGTTATAATTAATGATTTTTATGATGGCGTATACTTTTGTACTGGCAATTGGCATTGATTCAGGCTTTGACGGGCGATTACGAAAGGTTACCTTGTGATTAGGTTACTAAATAACATAGTTACACTTAAATTTTAACATTTTTTTTTAGTTTTTTTTTTACTTAATTTAAAAAGTTTCACCTGAAGTTGAACATGTTTTGCTGATACGACTATATAACATCCAGAATTTTATAAGCTATTTAACATAAAATATGCATTTAAGATCAAAGATCAAAGCTATATGTTGGATATAATATAATAATATTTTTTATATATATTATATACCCTATATATATATTTAATACCCTAGTACACAAATATTACTTACAATATTAACTTAATATTCAGTTCATATAGAAATAATAATATTTGATTAGTTTATCGTTTAAGTATTCTTAGTTAGCATCAATTTCCTTTTAAACTACTTTATAATTATAAAGTAAAATTTGCATACTAACGCCTTAATTAGCGCGTTAACAAAGTTCACAATTCTACCCAATACTAACTCATATTACCACACAAAACAGACAAGGGTGAATCGTTTACCAGACACATTAGGTAAGGATAGGTAAGGTAGTGTTTATCATGAGCTGGCAACCCTCTTTAAAGTAACCGATGTTAACTGCACGATAAGCGGTAGAGATACGCACAGATTAAACAGATGCGATGATTAATCTCGCTTATGATCGCTAATGTGCGCTGCATTGAACAAGTTGCTTTACGATTTTAGACCAGAATACATCTTGTAACTTGGACACAGATTATGATGGCGCTGGCATAGACAAATACGTAACAAATGGGGTGGTTGTGGCTATTTTTTTTTCCAAAAGCATTAGTATTTTGTCCATGTCGCATGTTTCTGGGACAGTTTCGTAAAGATATTCTGCCACCAGAAAAGAAATTGTGAATAACACGCCTCAATCAATCGTAAGAATAAATTGAATATCAAATATTATAATTGGTATGACAATATTCGTTATATAACAGTGAGAAAAACTTTTTTATGTTAAAAACGTTTGAAAAAATGTTTATGCTAAAAACTTTTTTTTTTTTTGGCAAGTGGGCTAAGTGGTTGTACGTGGCAAACATTGCTCATGGATATCCACAAATTAAGAGTTTCCATATTGTATTGCCAAGAAAGAAGAGAGAAGAAAATAGTGAAGAAAGAATATCAAGTTATTATGCTCCTGCCACATTTGCGTTAACGTCATTGTTAACGCCTGCGTCTTAATTAACGCATTAATTTTCAGTTTGGCTACATTAATACATATGATCAACGTTTTAGTGCGATAATTAAAACGCGCATTGACATGTTAATTAACGGAAAATAAAACTTGTTTAGAGCTCTACCAATGTAATCAAGTACTTAAGGCGCATATTTCCTAAGGCTATAACACAAATGTTTAAATAAGGACATTAGCGCACTAATTAGCGCGTCAGGAGACATGTGACGTGTGTTGTATTGAGTCGTGCTAGTTCCAAGAATGTGACGTGTATTATGATAGTGATCTATGTATTTTCCAAAAAGAGTCAATGTTTGTTACAAAACGTGTAAATCTGTCAACACGGATTACATTACAACTCAGAATCATGCTCTTTTTCCTCTCTTATAGTATGGTGTGGTTACTTGAATATGGGAATATTTATGTAGTACCACCATTCGTTTGGACTTGTCCTGGATTAATGTTGGCGTGAACAGGGATGATGGTGGCCACTTACTATCGGGTGGTTATTGGTTTTTCAATTATTTAAATAAAAAAGTAGTGAAGTATATATGAATTGAAGAATATTTTTCATTTCTCTTCCTGTACAAATATTAAGACTGGGTTTTCTTGGTGTAGGTTACGTTACTATAATTATACCTTCTACTCCTATATGGTAGGTTCTGCAGATTGTGGATAGATATTTATTATATTCTCTTGGTGAGATACAGTTATTCGTGTTACAGGTTTATCACTTAGTTTAGGCTACTGAAGATCAGTCTTTAATCATATAATTACTATAATTCATTATGTAGCAATTATATATAAACTAAATCTACTGTACAACGAAATGTCAATTAAAGAATTATAATTCTTATTTTAATATCATATCCACATTCTCAAGTAAATGTTTTTAACTCATTCATAAGATAGTTTATGTGAATAAGTGATTATTTTGCGTAAATTCTCCTGTCGATCTATCAGCCTTCTAAGTTCCACTGCTGGACATAGTCATTCTCCTATCTGCTTTTTAATAATCCGCAAACATATATATTTTTAAGCATATCAATAGTAAATACGTACTCGCAATAAACAAAATGATATACCAACATACACGGGCAACATGTTTTACGCTGTAAAATATAAAGTAACCTCAAAACTGTTGTTAAAAGTTGACAATCGCTCTTTACAAGAATGGAAATTGATTTGATTTCCAATCCAATACCACCTGGCCACACTATCCAACGGCAATAACACGAACGAGTATATTATGTGGACGATATGACGCCGTCCTATTACGGCTGCATTTATCGATATTACATTTTAAACGTTGCTTATCGAACGAATGTATCTATCCAACGCTGTGCTCGTATATTTCAGTGTTAAGCTGATCACTGCAGGGTATTGATCAATGTCATATTTGGTTTTTTTATCAGGAGTTTTTAAACTTAAACATACATTTTGTGATGTTGTTTCATCCATTTTTGGACTGTGGTTGTTTCTGAGTAGTTTAAGCTGTCGTACCTGGTTATGGTTTAATACGGATTGATTTGAAACAACCCAAATAGCGGAAGTTTTTATGCTGTTCATGGCATGTCGACTGTTGACTGTTGACAACAAATGAAAGCGGCGGCTTTATGTGTCCCGAATATGGTTTCTAAGTGGTTAATAATTTATAGTTCTGAAGCATGGATTCAGTTTTTGTCGCTTGCGGTCATACATCCACCTACCAACTCCTAATGCGTTAAAGTATTAGTACATATATGCCGTAGTAACATTAAAAAATAAGGATCGATACAAGATTTGAAATTTGGTTCAAATTTCGAACTCGGTTTTGGCGGGAAAATGCTCGCTTATCTTTTTTAATCTTTTGCATTTTGAATTACCAATTACCGCTCAATTCCATCTATAAACTTTTAATTTAAAACCGTTAAACATTGGAGGTTACTCAACAATGAAATGGTACTTAGTTTCTTTTATTTGACTCTAAAAGCAGAAATCTACGCGAAGATTTTTAGTTAAACATTAACAATCTATACTAATAATATAAAGCTGAAGGGTTTGTTTGTTTGTTTCAACGTGTTAATATGTGGATCTATTTATACGAATTGAAAAAATATTTTTGTGTTGAATAGTCCATTTATCGAGGAAGGCTTTTGGCTATATAACATCCCGTTATGACTAATAGGAGTCGAGTAGTAACAAGAAATGTTGTGAAAACGGGATAACTTTTTGAGGGCCAGGGGCTGGCCGAGTAATGGACATAACGAGATGTTCTTAAAATAGTTTTTAATTGATTATTCTCTAATTAATGTGAGTGAAACCGCTGGGTACAGTTAGTTAGTAAAATAAGTGGACAGTTTTAGCTGTGTAATGATTAGCTAACAAAAAATATTATCGTTTCCTTTTATCATCACACCCTGGATATCATCAAAGATCAGAGAACTATATAGACATATCAAAGAAGCCAAAATTTGATAAGGTTGCGGCTTTTAAAGTTCAGAGCTCGAATGGTACTTTCTGGCTCCGTTATCAGACCAGCTCGTGACACCAATATATTGTACTGTCATTCAATTGATTAATCTATTCAGACTTTAAGCAAAATCGGGTACTGGGAAGTTGATTAAAATTGATTTACAAGATTTGATAACAAGCAGACACCGGACAATTGTAACTAACAAAAGTTTGTAAAGTAGAGGTGAATTTGATACTTTTGACTGAGTTTGGTAACACTGTCAACATTGATAGTTTGTAACAAATAAAAATATAACATTTTGCAACTTTTCTCTATATATTAAGTTTTTTAAATATTCTATTTTAATATTTCAGCAATTTTTAATAAATATTAAATAATGACCCACATATAAAAGTTTTCATTACATTTTACTTGTGTTACAAAATATTTGAACTGTAGAATTTTGTTGGTAACATCAAGATTTTATTTAAATAGACACTAAACAAATGACACATCAGTTGTTTTAAGACAAATGACAATATCTGTGAAAAGCTGTGTTTTGAATGCCAAGTGCATTTGAATTGAAAGAACCTCTTCTGTGTCGACGCACCTCGCAGTCCTAAACTATCTAGTCGGCTCTCAAATCAGAGTTATGTATCGTATAATTGAATTAAACGAGGAATATAATATTCCTGTGGCTGGACCATTGAAACTTGCCAAGTCAGTCGAACCAGTTCGCACAAACGAGTGCTTAATTTCTAGCGATAACTCGCCGACGCCATACACGGCCGATAGGATTTGCATGCAAATCGCACTTATTATTATTGTGGCAAATTCTGTTCAGTTTGAGTGGTCTATGTTGGAAATTAAATATTGTTACTAAATAAACTTGAAGTTTATAATAATGTGAAGTATAATTTTATACTCATAACTGAATATTAAGTTGATAAGGCTGCGATAAACTAGAACTAATACAAGGTTAAGTTCATATTCACTGTTACAAAGTTTGGGGTTTTTTTAACGTACATGATAGCAAAAAAAACTAAGAACCACATTTTTGGTTCAATTCAACCATGCCCATATTTGGTTCAGTCGTTAAGAAGCTCACAAGATCGGAAACAAGCTTACGGATTATACTTGAGTTTATATATTGACATAAAAAAGGCATTAAAAATCAGTAAGGGGAAACTGGTGATATTATTTATACGCAAAACTAGAGTTTAAAAAAGTTAATTATTATCGATTCATGATTAAAACGATCGGAGAGCAAGATGAAGTTGTCACTCTGGTTGCATTTTAGGAGTGAATTACCTTTTTGTTTGCAGCAGCGAATAAATTAAGTTAAATGTCAGGTGCGAGTTGACTTAGTTGTGTGGTACTAATGATTTAAATCCATTAGTTAGATCCTCATATTTAAGTTACAACGAAGCGAGCGAACGCCGAAGCTTGTAATAATATAAATATAAAAAGACGACAAGACTAAAATTTTGATGCGCGTGTAGGATTTGAAACAAAGACTGATTTGAAGAAAAGTAACTAACAAGCCATTGCTTTGTTATTACATATTTTTATCATTATAAACAATGAGCTAGCGCTCGCTGTACCGTCCGTTGAAAAATATTTTTAAGACTCATACAAATTTTCACCGCCTATTTACATCTCTAGCAGTAGAATTTTTAAAAATCCTTTGTTCACACTATATATAGTACGTCTGAAAAACACTAATGTCAGCTTTGCGTAAGAACTTATTTTATCAAATCCATTTTAACTATAGCCCAAAAATATCCAGGTTGAACCTGATTCAACCAGGGTTCAGATTTGTCTTCACGTATCAGGGAACCCTGAAACGTCTGAGGCATCCGATTAAGTTTTCTCATCAGTCGATATTGTGGCAGGCGTCGCTTTTTGCTGGCAGCACTAATTTACCCCCTGCGGCGCGCGCCGATTGATACCGCCGTTCCACGCTGTAATGACTGTTAAAACTATGTGACGACCGAGAAACCAGAGATAAATGCCCCATTCCATTGACGATATATCTCGGTAGCTCTCTCAAACGTTTTAAACGTTCAAATAAAGTTATTAATACTTATTTATGTTTTTTAACGACGCGCTCGGAGTTCGCAGACGTGTGTTTGTGATTGATGCGCTGTTGTTAGGTGATTGGTATTGGGCAAATTTCTTACAGCTTCGGAGAAGATATCAGTTTTACGGTTTAGTGTTAGCTAGTGCTCTTTAGAATATTTTTGAGGTTTTGGTAAGAATAAGTTCACAAAGCTAGGCTTGGATCGGCTACCCAAATAATCAAGTGAAATCTTGCGCTATATCATTTTTTCATGCAAGGGATATAAGACGTACAAGTTCTTCATCATCATCAGATTATTAGTAAGTTTTCAGCGATAGCCACTGCACCTAAGATTATTCTGGTTCACGTCGTTATATTCAATATCAAGATCTAGATTTAAAATAACTACGCTCCGATAATGTAGTTTTGGCTAAGTTAAAAAGGTTAGGCGAGATGACCTGAGCGATCTCTTTGTGTTTAAAATGAAATCAAGATCATTATTGAAACTTTGAGGAAAACTTAAAAATAAAAACATATTATAATATACTTCGAAAATATTTATAAAATAACGCCCGTAGATGTTTATATATAAATAAAAAAAAAAATAACACACTCATACCCCCGCAGTAGGATTTACCTGTGTAGCGGGTGGCATGGACAACACAAATAACACGTCACTAACACCCATGACCCGAGAACAAATATTTATCTGTCACATA
>DWPA01003735.1:0-13702 GCA_018251375.1 Calpodes ethlius | reverse complement strand
AAACCTATAGCTCTTTATTATATTTTTATAACGATGAATTCTATCACTATTCCGCAGTTAATTATAATGGACCTAAACTAAACGTGAAAACGTGAAAGGATATCAAATCTCAAGAAAAAAAATCAAGAATACTTGTCGATCCAAAGTATAGAATAACACAAACAGATAATTATTAGTTTTACTAAATTTATGAACATACTAGTAACGTTTTTATACATTAAAACACAAACGAGCAGACGATACACCAGAAAAAGAAAATAAAGAAAAACTAAACGAAAGAAATAACTCGAGTGTACAGACATCAACATTTAAACAGCTGAAGACAAATTCGCACTCGATCAGTTTTATTTCATGGAAGGTGTCAGTGATATGTTCAGATAAACGAGTCGGCGGTAGCTCCGGCGTAATGCGACGATATTCATATTTCACGCGCTATCGCGACGGGAATCGCACTCCACTTCTGATTTACACGATATCGGCCGCGTTCGGAATGCTGTTATCCTTGCTACCGTTCCCTGTAACAAGGGTGGTCTTTCACGTCTTAATGATCCACGTCGAAGCATGAAGACTCGAGATGTCTCATTCCGAAACATTTGAATATTAATACCCGTAAATTTTTCTCATGCCATATTATGTTACCCACGTTTGTTATTGGCCATTTTTATACAAATTTGTCCAATAAACACACTTAAGATATGCACGTTCTAAAACTATTTGACGCAACTGCTAGAACACATTCTTGCCATGACGGAAATGACAAATGAATTATAGTCCCGTTACGGACGGATGACTTGATACTTACCGATTGCTTACTGATGCTTATAACAATAGTCGGATAAGTTACCATCGCGCGTCGTGTGTAGGTTACGTCAATAATGTTCACATAATGAAATTTAATATAACAATAATGAAATAAAATACAATGTTCAATAATTAAACACCTACCTACACGTATATTGTGAATGTTATACAATGCAGTATTAACATAAAGTCTGTTTCTTCCTTCTTTATATTTTCTGTTTGTTCTACTTTCTTTATAGTTCACTTCTTGATATTAAATGCAACATTGTACCGCTGGAAGATTCGTAGAAACATTAAGTTAGTGAAGTTTTAGTTGTTACGAATACGATCCCGCGGGATGCTTTT
Organism: Calpodes ethlius; assembly: GCA_018251375.1. Lineage (NCBI taxonomy): Eukaryota > Metazoa > Arthropoda > Insecta > Lepidoptera > Hesperiidae > Calpodes > Calpodes ethlius. Next base: position 12,556 of record DWPA01003735.1, on the reverse strand, counting down.
CCGTTCTGAAATTATTGCGCTGACGTCACGTAAACCGAGTTCGGCGGAGTTCTAAGTTTGTTTATATGGAATCTGAAAATATTGCTGTGTTTGAAGCAGTTTACTTTGTCCAAATGTAAGATAGTTGTAGACAAAGTTGCACTCGGACGCAGTGACAAATGTTGGTGAACGTACCCTGTCCATAGCTGTCGTGATAGCGCTCACAACTTGATATATTTGTTACGAAAATACTATATATTGTTATACTTGAAATAGATATCTTTTACTTAGTATATACGAGATGTATGGTACATTTATAATTGTTTTCGAGTTTTTTACGCTGTAGTTAAGAATCTTTTCATAAAATTTCTTAATGTATAAAGCTCAACTAAGCTTTCTATTTCGCTTCAAATAATATTTCTTCTTCATCGATTATAAGCGATACGGTGTGTTAAATCTTTAAGCGATGTTGGCTGTAACTGTCGGCGGAGTAATTAGACCAAGATATATGACTTGTATATTTTTCGGTACATAGTCAAAGGAGGTTGTAGCAATGTTTAAACGGTTAATCAGTCACCATCTGTCGCGGCCCACGCGTGGCGCCAGCTGACCGTGTGGTAATCGTGGGTTCGGCAGACGATCCAATTACGGCACCGTAGCCTAGTTGGTAGTGGCCCTGCCTGCGAAGCCAGGGGCCCTGGTTTCGATTTCCAGCCGTGGCATATATTTATGTCACACACAGTTGATTAATAATTTAATAAACTTTCATAGATTTAGTATGTACGATTTTTTGTGTATCTACGAATAGTAGCACGAGAAAAAAAAATGAATTTTGAAATCCAAATTTGAATTTATTTGCATAGTAGTACCGTGAATATCGAGAAAATCACTTATCTCCATTACTTGTTCGTAATACTGATTAGTGTTTGTTAAATGTTAAATTCAATATAACACGGTTCATAATGTTCCATACATTTCATTTCAAGTAACACTATAACTCTAATTCATTATTATCTTATACGTATTTGTTTTAAAGTGTTTAGTGCAAAAGGCAACAAATGCGGCGAGTATCTTTTAAATAAGGAATGTCTTTAACAAAGTACCCTCACTTAAAGAACTTAATCTCTGTGTCGGCTGGATCCCTCGCAATTATCATATATTGTTTGTTTCTGTAATTGAAAACTGACTTGCTTGTTAATTAAGTTGCGGGCGAAAGCCGCCCGTGATGGATCGCTGTAAATGGAAATCCTACGGAAACCGTTAAGTGTAAAAAACAGCCAAGTTCCTTAGCATAGTACAAATATTTGATATATTAAAAGAACTTTAATACTAGTATTTAAGAATTTGTATATTTTATGTAAATGATCGACATACACACGTCACCTATAAATGGTAATTGTTTCTCGTCTCCCGTTAACATCGGTGACATCTAACGAATCACTGACGCGTTAAAAAAAAAATAGGGAGGACTTACTTTTTGAGAACACAGGTTCTTTGGATTTGGAATTGAAACATGTAAAACTCTTGCCAGTTGAGTTTAGAAGATTTTTTTCTTACCTTCCTACCATTACCACAAAACCCATTACATTTAAACTTTAAATTGAGCGGTATAAAACCTACCGATCTCTGTGTTGGATGTTCTTACTTTAAAACCGGGGTTCAAGTGAAGGAAATTTGATTTATTGCGACTTGAAAGTTGTTCGAGAAGAAATTATATATGCGAAAACCGTATATTAAAAATTAATGAAAAATATTTAATTGTTGAGGTAACTAGATTTTATAAAGTAAGATTTAGTATAGAAGTTGAATAGTTGAAACCTGTAAGTTGTCAAACTTACAAACTAGATACAATGTGTTTACAAAATGTAGACGTATTGAAGCATGGTCGAACTTGGCCGATTCAGTGCAGTGCAAGTCGATATTTTTGCGTGTACCGAGCAAGTTGGCATGCATTTGCATGTGTAATGTTTAAAACGCATTACCCCTTGTCCGCTTTGTGGGGATTTCGTGTTTCTTATTCGATTTTTATCTCGTGCTAAGGAACAGTTAGCGGGTTTTAGCTTTTGTTTTGTTGATGTCAAATTGTCCATACGACTTTCTTAATTGTGGTTTACGAGGAGCACTGTTCAAGCCGATATTTTATTTGAGATTTTGATTTCGTGTGAATATGGTACCGTATGGTATTTTATATTTAGAATGAACGAATAAAATGTTAAGGTAATAAATTATATTGATATTTATTTAACTTTAACTTTTAAGACTTCAATTAAATTCATAATATGTATTTATTAAATCAAAAGTTCAAGTAAATCGTAAAAGGAATATTTTTTGTCTTTAGGGGAAGAATTTGATTTTGTATTTCTGTATAAAGTTTCATGCCTATAGATCCATTGGTTTAGGCTGTTGGAACGGTGTCTGTTAGTCGGTCATCGATAGTTTTTATATTAAGTTGATTATGTCCATTTTGGATAGTAATCGCCTTAGTACACGTAGTCGAAAATATATTAAGACGAAATTCTTCAAATAACTTTTTGATTTGTAAATTACCATATTTCGGCCGTCTATATCTTTTGTATTGACTACTTCATTCGTCATGATTACAGGGAAAAAAATATATCAATCACATTTAAACATAATATTTGCATATTGACTCGCAATATCAGTCAACAGCTGTAAATCTGTCAGCTAACTTATCGCAATTGCTTTAATGTAAATATACGGAGCGGTGGAAAGACTGACTTGCGATACGCTCCGTATATAGGGTGCGGTGCATCTTCGTGCTACTTCAAAGGTCTTCCTGAGGAAGTGTCAAACCGCGGCTACGGCTTCCTGTACCCCCCTCGCCCTCCCCGCCCGCCGTAGCGTAGGGGAGTGCAGAGGGTGGGAGTCAACGACCTCCGGTTGATGTTTGCGATGTGATTTGAAGACACAAATAACACACTACAACCGCACACAAATAACGCAATATTTTCTCATACAATTTTACTCACAAAATAAATGTTATCTTCTATCTATCTAATCTAATATATTATATAGCAATGAATGTTTGTCTGTATATCCTTTATCGTAAACGATACATTTAATCATCTGATGATCTTTAGTAAAGTTGTTGTGTATGAGCCCACGAAGGTTTCTAAGTTGGTACGACCAATTTTCGACAGGTGGCGCCACTGTCATCCCACTTAATATCATATATTTCCATGGGGGAACGTGTTAGCGTCGCAACGCGCGTAGGGTTCAGCTAGTTTATAATATATAAACTACCCTTGAAGCGGCGTTTATAATTTGTTGGTTATTTTCTTCATATTAGTATTAAGATGTGAAGTAACGTGTCCGTGATTTATAGATTCTTATTAGATATTATATGCTGTATCAATGTGTGTAAATGTTGTGTGATATTTTGCTGAAAAAAATTAAGGGCTTTTAGGGAAGTTTAATCTACAAAAAGCGTCACTGAAGCGGGATCAGTTTTAGTTAGTGAAAGACTACTGAACCACCAAAAATGATCAATGTAACATATATAACAATCTTAAGTGATGACGTGTAAAAAGCTAAAAATAATTCATATATTTTGGGCTTCAAGTCATACATTAAATATATTTGGGCGACAGATTCATTACTATTAAGTTGTCTTAATATAATAATTCCGGCATCTTTATGAATTCAGGTCATATGTCCAATGACTTTAGTATCATAGTTGCAATAATATTTAATACAATTTGTTTATTTATAAACATTATAATGGCGTGCTTAGTGAAGGCACGGAAACATTCCAAATTGTGACGTGTTTTTTCCTTAATATGCGTATTTAACACTTGTATCTATAATCATTACTTGAGTAGAAGTAATTACTTAAACGGTGAAGGAAAACATCGTGAGGAAACCTGCACACCTAAGAGTTCACCAAAATGTTCTTGAAGGTGTGTGAAGTCTGCCAATCCAGCGTGGTGGACTATGGTCTATACCCCTCACCTCGTGAGAGGAGACCCGAGCCCAGCAGTGGGACAATTATGGGTTGTAATGTAATGAATTACTTAAACGACAATTTTTATTCAATAGCTAAGAATTTGAACTATATCTTGACTACAGATAAAAGTGTTAGAGTAGTTTGCATTACACGTTTGCTTACCCTAAGCAAATGACAAATACTAGTTGGCGTCTTTTTCTTATTGGTTTAATCATGCCATCCTCTTTACATATTTTCACTAAAGAGTTAAATATCAAGGATTTAAGTATGGTGCTGTGCGGGACATATTTTTTTGTTTTGTATGTACTATGTATCATATTTTAGTATAGTTACAAGTATAATTTCCCGTTGTGGCAGACTCCTTGGTTGGCGTTCACTGCACGCACGGTTTAAACCGCACCGGGTACATGGTGTGTCGGTACTTGTGCGATCGACTCGGCATACCTGCACGGGAAGCAATTAAGAGTAAGTTTAAAGTTGTATAAATTTCTTATTTTTATTTCATTACTCATATCTCCTCTGAAACATTCCCTATGTCGCGGGTGGCATGGCCAACACCAATAACACGTCACCTACGCCCATGACCCGAGAACAAATATTTATCGGTCACATAAGTGTCTGCTCTGGCCGGGAATCGAATCCAAGATCTCTCGCTTCGCAGGCACGGTCACTACCAACTAGGCTACAGGGCAATCTATCACCGTTCAGGGAGATGACATGAAACACCGTAAGAAACTCCTTAGCGAAGTTGGAGTGTATAGTCGGATTACCTGATCATTATTAAGTATATTTGTTGGTATACATAAGTAAATGAGATTGTAACAAGTTTAGTTATGACGAGAGAGCGACTCATCTGAATTTAAACGCAATGTTTAAATTGTTCTTTCGCATGTTATATTGATACGTTTTATTTGCAGGATTCGAAACTGCGCGCGGGTACAGGATGGAGAGGCCGAATCTGATTGGTCATTTATTGAATTATCCGCAAACAACTGTTGTACCCGCTATTGATAGACGGAGAAGAAGATATTGTTAGCAAAATTCTAGGTTACATTATCTGTGTACAATACTTAATGTATAAATTAAAATTGTTATTGGTACTGAAGTTTGTGTTAATTTACGAATAGTTGCACGTCATTGATAAAAGTAGATTTGTTCTTTGGTCAAATTTAAGTGAAATTCAGTATGTCAATAGGTAAGTTTACATTGATATTTTTTATGTTGTATTCGTATTAAATATTATGAAACTAGTATTATCTGCGACTCCGTCCGCATACTTAGGCATTTTTAGCTAATTTTTTTCCCCTTTTTTGTACTTCTGATATAACGATATTTAGAAAATAGGGAATTTGTTGAAAATTATATATTTAGTACGTTGTATTCTCAAATTCACAATCAAATGGCATGGACCTCATTCAGTAGGCGTTTGTAAAAAATTAAAGATGTCTGCATTCCTTTGGCTTTTTTTCTTTTCTATCCAAATATGGAAGACTGGCAAAAATGTGTTGCATTTATTTGACAAAGGAATATTTATTGTAATTTGAAGCCAATTGGTTGTTAAACTTTTATCATGTTTCTTAAGGAAACCTTAATAATTACCGGGATAAAAAGTTTTTAAACCATCTTTATTAGTTTCCTAAACCATTATAAAATACTCTCGAATAGAACTTAAGTAATAAGCCAAGGTCATTCTACAATAAAACTGCCGAACTTGTAGTCTAATCATATTTGGGCGGGTTAGAATACTGTACTTAATCCTATACCAGCATACAAGGGTTGCATAAAAAAGCCGACCAGCTCGATGGTAAGCATTCGCCTATTATATTATAAATATTATTACGTACTTAATTTTAATTTGGACCTCTTATTCTATATACTCTTATTTTGTGGGATTTCCTACGAGTATGTTAAACTACGGCTAAATAAAATGCATGCTACATCAGACAGACGCTTTACCTTAAAAGACGTGGAATTTGGAGCATAAAAATGATCAAAGCGCTTTGTAGGGAGATGCAGTCATGAGAACAAGTCTAATTATGGTGGAATCGGTAGGAGCACGTATAGTGACGTGAATTGCGCGAACGTGCTTGATATCATCGAGATTATAGAAGATTGGACGACGGTGACGCGGGTCCCAAGCGGTTTGAAGTTTTTATATCGATGACTCAATTGTGTAAGTGATTATACCTATGGTGTATGGCAATAACTAACAGATATATAATGACAAGTGGCCTATGAGACATAGCAATCTACAACATCTTTTGAATATTTGCTCCACAGGACGAGAGATGATTGATTCCGAAACAACAAAAATCTTTTCACAATCCCTTTCTATTAACTACACATCATAGTTATTATTAAAATAGTAATTGCCAGTAAATTATTATCTTTAGCAAATAATTTAGTTTTAGGACGAATATGTTATCTTTTGGTATATTGCAGACTAAAAACTGCTAAAGTGGTCTAATTAATGGTAATGTTAGTCTTGTAAAATATATATTTATTCGAATGAAATGAATTCAAAATGAAACCAGGTTTAAAAATGTTTTGATATGATCAAAGAGCAAACAGCAATAAACAGAATGAAGCATAGTTAATTCTGTGTGCAATAAAGACGATTTTCTTCTTTACCTCGATGCCCTTAAGATTACACTTGGGAAATTTTTCGTGAAAGAATTTAGTTGCAGTGTTGTTGACTTGTCTTTTAGGGTTCCACTTTTGTAGGCCAAAACAAGGAAGATGGTCATTCTGAGACCATTCTTAATGTTTGCTTGAAATACATGTTGGCGAAAAATAAAGATAACTCGTTACCGGTATGGTAATTGCGTTAATTTCGATCTTTTTTTTTTATTACAATAACTTATGATTTCATTTTATGAAGGTTACGTGTGTTAAGTTTATTTTGATGTCAGGTATCTATCTAAGTTTGACAAAATGGGATATAAAAATTATGTACTTTATTATCGTAAAACAAATGATAGTTGAACCTTTTGCTACTTTCACTGCGTGGAGTCCGACTGGCACGTGGTAGATTTCTATTGTTTAATTTGTTCCATATAAAATTATCAAATTTGATTACGTAGAAAAAACATGACAAATAGTGACGGCGGACAATCCTTTGACCACTTACATTGAATGTGACTGATCAATCATTGTCGATAAAATTCGAAACAAATTACTTTAGCCGTTTCAGACTACTAGTTTACTCCTGAGACATTTCTACAAATAAATCAATATAGAGATGGGACTGATATTATAGCTCATTCTGTCGGTGTCCTACTTCCGTGGCGAGACATAGGTATTTTCCGAAACAAAACTGACTTATGTCCTGATGTTTGCGTCGAAACGTTCTTCGATATATTTCCTGGCTGTAGCAGGTATGGAAGTATGCTGGAATGCCCGATGTTGTCTGATTTATTCGTTGTCGATACGTGGTAGCTTTCTCGCGTCGTCGGTCCCAGTCGCATTTATTACTCTATTGTTTGCCTCCCGGGCGCAGATTACGAGTGCACCGAGTAATTTACTTGTAACCGCCGTGTGTTGTATATCGGTTTCTAGAGTTAGCCTCGTAATGAATTGCAATACACTCGCAAGCCGCGCGACCATTTACGGTGATATAGGATGAAAAATTGCCGCAAACAGAATTTATGTCTGGAAACGTGTTACACCGCAAAATTCATATTTGCTCTTCTTGACGGAGCGTACGTTAGCTGGATAGCGAGTGCGGGAAAGTCAATAGGTAAATAAAAAACGAAACAAACGATACAAGCCCCTGCTTCCAACTGGGTACGAAACAGATAATGTACGAGACTTGTACCTACTTTTTACAATTATGTAAAGATATGCACCAAGACAATTTAATTTTTTCGTTCGGTAGCTTTCTATGGATTTGTCTAATAGTTAGTCAGCTGTTTTTTATATTACCTAATTCTATTACTACATGGTGTATGGTATAGACCATTTATTTAGTAAACCCTTTACCGACACGTTTCTAGCCAAGATGAGAGAGATCTGCATCTTGATTTGCTTTGTATAAACGCACATTGGACTTGACTTTAGTTGAAAATATATAAAAGTATAAACTTAAGAAATTTTATTTGCCTTCTGTTACGGAGGGCAAAATGCCGTGTTTACTTCTCTGAAATACAAACGAGTTTAAAAAAAATACCGTATCGCCATCGACACGAGGACGTAAATTAGCTCCAGTTAGTTAGTTCCCAATAAAATGTTACATCTTAACTGTTGTTATCTTTTATTTTGTTTTAGATCTTAACTACCTGGCTTCCGTCAAGGCATATTTCTTCAGATCTTCGGCTTGAGTGACGTGGATGGCTATTTAATTTATGTCCATTACTTTCGAGCCGTTCTATTTTAACGCGCTCGTTTACGTCGGTGACAGGGTGACGGTTTGGGCGCCGTTTCGATTGTTATCTGTTTGCCGGGCGTTGAAAGCGGCCGAACGCCCGTAGCTCATAGGTCAGTTACGTTTGGTTTTATTGTCTTTGTCAGAACGGTGTTGCTTATAAAATATTGTGGTCATCAGTATTATAGCTTACTGAGAAGGAATGAGTATTAGTTATAATTTGTTTAAACGTTTTTGTCAGAGACCCTACTTTTGGATATCAATATATTTTTGTTTACTGAGAAGTCGTATTCTTTTAAACTCACATGGTCTTTTATTATTTTACGGACTGCAATATAATAAAACTGCAACCAAAATACCAATATATATGTTTCTGCGGTAGACAGCACTAGATTATTACCTGATATGATTTCATCGTGGTTGATATTGAAACCTGATTGAACATCACTTATAACCTATATTAGTAGCATAATTTATGTCGATGCATTTGTGATCCTGATGAGGCGTTGGAATATAATATATAGCAATATTGACGTCGTGTCATAATGCGATGTCTTATCGTGTGTCAGTACAGTTTTATCCTTCAGTTGTCTGAGTAAATAAAAAAAAATGTTTATTTCCGTAACGTGTTTTTTAGAAAAGTGATCTTAAATTACCATCTAGTGTTCGAAAATTAAGAAGGAAATTTTATTGATAATATTGCAACTTTGTATAAATGTCCTACAAGTAATTAGGTAGATAAGTAGAAATACTTTTTTCACTATTTTTCGGTATTCATCTCTATAGAGTAAAAAAAATATTTGAGATTGTTTGGCTATCTTTTATATGGTTGCGTTATTAGAATGTATATATAACATTTCAGAAGCTATATAAATATCGGTTTTACAAAGCGAAGCAACGACAATTTGCTTGGTAGCTTTTGGCAACTGCCACAATGTCTACATTACCAATCGTAAGCAATTTTCAAGTACGTCACATTTTTATGTAAATTCAATAGACACATTTTCGCAGCATAGTAAAGACTTAAGCTGAACAAAACGTTGAGCTAAATCGCTTCCATAATTGAAGTAGCTGCAACAATATATAGGGGTATTACTCGCGCGATCCCATTATCGGATCGATAATTCAATCTGCCTGATATTGTCTGCCCGCCTGAGGCTTCGCTGCGCTTCTTAGGTAGTGTGGGTGCAAAGAGTAACCGACCAGAAGAGCATTAATAGTTTAATATACTGTGCGTAGTTTTTAAATGTTTATTTGTAAACAAACTTTTGTCTGTAATTTGTTGTAGATATTTATTTACAAAACGCTGATATGATACACTGATAATGCTAATAACGATACGGTCAGTAAGTTTTTTATTTTTATTTATTGGCAATCGGTTGCTACTGCTTAATATTAGAACAGTTCTCATGTGAGGCGTTAATATCCTGATCATCCTTGGAGGTCTCACAGCGAAATTGAAAAAGAAGTAGAGGATCGGTTGTTTGTATTTATAATACTTGAATCTAGTTTCCTAAACAATGTCAAAAATACGGGAATACAAATAATAGATCCATGTTAGTCATTTGGATATTTAGAATCGTTTCTGTAAATACAATCACTATGTATTTTGTCTATTCAACTAATTTGAAATCCACAGAGCACGGTTCTCTCATAACACCTAGAATTTTAATGCATATATTGCAGAACAAAGTCAACTCAACAAGCTGCTTACTTATAAAAACTTTTAACTTATCCATAGACACCTCTTATTTCTATAGTCACGTTGAAAACTTCTGTTACCTACTCTATGGCTCAATATAAAGCGATTAATAAACTAGATCGATTAAAAGTACCGACAGAAAAATTATATCACGATCTTAATTCGGAGACAATTAAAGGCTTTCGCCGCATCGCGGTCGGTAAGTATCCTGAAGTACTGGGTCATATTTTAAAACTGAACCTTATATTTAACTACATAGGTATTAGAGTTTATGTATTGATATATCTATGTTAATTGTAGGGTAAGTTACTAATTTGAAGTTCGGCTTCTTATAAAATATATTATCGACTTATTTCATTAAAGTTTGGTATGTATTTAGTGAGTAATGATTTATCGTGAATAACGTACTTAAGTTGTTCATAGTGGGAACTATCCTAAAACAGAAGTAAATAATGTTATCACCAATAATAGAAGACATGTTTAAATGTTACCAATTTTGGTACATGATGCAGTTTTTTCATGCCAATAGTTGACTAACAATTCAGTACACCTGAACTATGAACACAGCTATAGCTTTATTATAGGGGTCCAAGCTTGATTGTTTTGAGAAGCTGGTATTTCAACTGCCTCTCTGACGTCTGTATTGCCAATAGTCGAAAAAAGACTTGTCGTCATTAACTTGAAACTACTTAAATATAAAAAAATACTTGACATATATAAGCACGGGCTATTCTATGTCGTATTCTAATTGGAAATACCAATTTCATGAAATTTTTTCACCAATGCAGTTTTGAGGTTAGACTGGACACTCTGGTTTGATATATGGCTCCTAAAACTCCTAGCTTAAAGCGCCACCTATTAGCTATTGGCAAAGATGGACCATCGCTTCAACAACTAGCTACTAATTGAATTATTTATATTACAGTAACACGGTTATAAGTAGAGGATCCATTAATTATACTTTATATTAAATTTTTATTAGTAATTTGTACATCGATGGAAATATTGTGTTAGTGTGACTGTAACACGGTATGACCTACTGTCTGTTTGGAGTATACACCCGTTATATTGAATGTTGATTGGTAAAGGAAAGGGTGATCTATCTAAAGTCTTTAAGCTTAATTACTAAAGTTGATATAGCTTGATTGATGAGAGAATTTGTAAGTATGCGGCATGATGTGTGCCTTCTAACATTAAGCTGTCCGTCTGAGCCGGTAGTATTGACTTAAATTTTTATTGATACGAAAGTAGCAACCGATTATGCTGTCTACGGACCTCTAGTGGTCAATGCTTTCTAGTAAAATTGATTCTTATTACTATTTTCGACATATATGTATAGGTTTTTGAGTAATATTGGTATAAAAATAAGTACAGGCCTTTGTATTAAAGATAAGCGAAAAAATTATCCATAAATTAATGTAGCGTCAAGTTATTTATTCATAATCTACTAAAAGCTACGAGACCATTTAAATTATATAATTTTTGAAGTTAAAGTACCAAATAACATAGAAATTTTCAGAGAGTTTACAACAAATGTTTTTAAAAGTGAGCGAAGACTTCCCTTTCGCATACTCCATTAGCTAATTCCTTCACATTTTTAATTTTCACACACCGCCGCGAAACCTAACTTTAGACTCAGTAAATTTGCAAGTATTGTAGTGAAGTCACAGGCCCTACAACTTACTACAAATACACGAGTGGGTGACTACGATCATCGTAAATTTTACTACTCAATAAAGTTGTTTTCGGCCATTAGTCATTTAATAAAGTGGTCGTACCATCGAATTGATTATTTTACCAGTTAATTAGACAGTTTTATGACGTTTATCTTAGCTTTGGGTAGTTAAATAAAGAATATATTGTTCCGCTGGTCAGACAATCTGCGCGACCAATTATGATGGCAATATTCAACGAGGTATCATTATTGTAACTTGATTTGTGAAGGATTGCTGCGAGAATGCGGATATAGTCATCGGTAGTTATACTGTATTTATCAATTTGTTCTATCTAGTTAAGGTGAGGTAATTTAACGTTAAGCTGTCTTACCTTTAATCCATTAGCGGTTCAACCGATTAGTAATTGAGAAGGTATGATGAATACAAAAGGTGATGGTTGGTTGTTTTTATGCTGTTTAAAGGTCTTCGGCTTAGATTATTAATTGTTTTAGATGACAGAGAGTGACGAGTCGCGATGCTACGCGATTTCTTGTAAACCCAACACTGATCTGTGTGATGACGTAGGTCATGAGTAAATACAATTACTGTTTAGTTAATAGTATCAGGCGTTACTTTGCGGAAATCCATTGTTATTAAGTTATTATTAGTCTATCTTTGCAACAATCCGCGATTAAAATGTATGACGATATATACTTTAAAACATGCGTGGTATACAAAGAAAAGCATGCACTACAATAATTTTAAGTAGGTATATACCAACATACATACCACCATCAACACGTGTTTCGCTCCCAACCGGAGCATCATCAAGGTAAGTTGACTCTACGATGGTTAGTCGCTAAGTTTTACTTAGTATATACCGTCAAACA
>DWPA01003734.1:0-13702 GCA_018251375.1 Calpodes ethlius | reverse complement strand
ATAATTAAATAACAAGGAAATATTGGCGGTAGGATCCATGTATGGTCCATCCCAACTTCTTGTCGTATACAAATTGTCTTACAGCACTTGTGTCCCACTCTAAAAATAAGCTTTAAGTTGGTAGTTATACATATACAAAAGGTAATCATTAATCTGTCCTCGAAGGTAGCAATGCTTCAGTGACCAACTCCGACCGAGACAATTTTGTAACTATAACTAGTTAGTTAGGACAATTACTAATGCTTACTAAGGAGACTACCGAACCCTAATTGTCGTAACGTCTATTAAGAACCTCAGACGCGACATGACACGTTTGACGGTTGACGCAAGCTAGGGGATGGCAGATAGCCACGCTATCTATCGCTCTATCTATCTATCTATCTATCTATCAGCCTTTGAAGGTCCACTGCTGGATATAAGCCTCCCCTAATTAGAGCCACTCGTACAGGTCCTTAGCCTTCTGAATTCAGCTAATCATCTAGATTAATCTATGTAATTTATAAAACATTTATCTATGACTTACTTCTAATAAAGGATCTGCATATGTGACGGTACCACCTATATGTACAAACAAGTGCTGAGCCGGCGCCGTACTCGGTGGATACTGTAAATAAAAATGGTAAAGGTTATTATCGTCAAGCATTCTTACACACTTTAATTCAACTCACTCTGTCCGTTTATATGTATGTAGGTATGTATTATATGAGCGGAATTTTGTAATCGATATTTGAACCACTTCTTGATATATATCTGAAATGTTGCATACTACCATATTTTCGATAGCAATACAATAAATTAGAACCGTTGACCTGATCTGAACTCCATAATAAAACGACATAACCCCATCGAGTTTGGACTCGTTTGATTATCATTGACGAGTACTTTAATCTAAACTAATTTATGTAATATAACTTATATAACAATGGACTTCATCCAAAATTATGAACCTAAATAAAAAATGTGTGTGAAAACAGTTCATTCAAATCTTCGATACCTCCCTTCCGGACCATTTTGCGAATGAACTTCAAGTATATCTTAAATAACTATTGAGGTTAAATCAGGGAAATGCCTTATGGAAGTTCGCCCAATACTCCTTTTTACCGATACAGTAGTGCGAAGCGTGAACGTACGACCGCATATCAGCTTTTGGCGAACGGTCGTATCTGCAGCGCGCGACTGCATCGTTACATGATCGTTACTACGCGACGGTTTCGGACGCTATCGGATGAAGGAAAGCGGGTGGTGACTTTGAAGAAGCCCGCTGACTCATCTATTTCGATAAACTTCGCTTGTCTAGGAATTCCATCTTTATGTAGATGTATGGCAGCGCAATGGAATGCACTATAGATCGTTTCATCAAATCAATCATCAATCTAAGTGTTTGAATCGAAAGAAAAACAACAGACTAATGCATTTTAGACATTCTCCACGGCGCATGTAGATAAATAGTAATATCTCAGCACATCACTCATATTATATTATATATACGACACATTCGAGGATACATATTTTTGTTATTTATTTAAATTGCGCACGTTAAAAGTAATTAGCATTCAATACTATAAAATATTAGTAATAAAGTAATTATAGAATTAAAGGAGAGTATGTTAAATGTTACGACGCATTACCTATGCGATAAAAACAAAAGAATAAAGATAATAATTATAAATTATATCTCGTATTGCGTATGGTTTGTTTTCGATCAAGTGTTTGTATAATCTAAAAGATAGTTTGTGTGAAAGATAATAAGGCTATAATAGGAGTGATGAGTAATAAAATGGCTGAATTGGAAATTACGGTTGAATATTCACAAGAGATATGCAACTTAGGCAGAGCGCGTGGAATAAATCTGCCAACAGGATACCTTCATTTTTATCGCGTGTAGCTGTGTGGATCTAAATTTAGTGAATGTTTTCAGTTTGTCTGGTGGATATTCAGCCTAAGATATGTTGCACCGATCCCAGTTAATACAAAAAGAAAAGTAACCGTTTATAACAGACCGGTTAAATACAATTATAGAGTACCTAATTCGGACACACAACATTCACTAATACATCTGACAAGATGCGGACAATACAATGACGATGATGAAGATATCAACGACCACATCGACGATGATGATGAAGATGACGATGAAAATAATGAAACCGATCAAATACAATCTACCGTTGTAGATAATTGAAACGCTAATAGCCGAGCGGCAGAAGTACACGTAACCACTAACGGCAAAAATGTTTTCAACGCATCCGTGTTTCGGAGGGCACTTAAAACGTCTCAGCTATAGCGTTAAACAGCACTTGTTAAGCCTTATTAAAAGCCATAAAAAATCCGACCCTTGGCTTGGGTCAACCTCCCCCAATCCGCACTCTAGCAGTGTGGTGGAATACGCTCTAGACCTTCATAATTATAAGGCCCGTGGTGTTGTGAGCCATTAATGGGTTGAAGCCAACGTTAGATAGTTACCGTGTCCGGATCTCTGGGGTGTTCCACGAAGGCCGAGAACTCTACGAGCCTCAGCTTGTGTGTGGCGATGGCGCGGCCCTCCCACGGCGGCGGCGGCGCCACGTCCGTGGTGCCCGGTACTCCGACCGCGCCCACGCCGGGCACGCCCTTGTACCCAGCGCCGGGGAAAGGTTTTACACTGAAACAAATGAAATCATTTTTCCTATTTATATTGACCCAAGTAATGTAGTGTTCTGTCACCATCGCAAAACATAAATTGAATACACCTTCAAATATGACTTAAAACTCCAAACAAAAGTCAATAGAATACATATTTCAAGCATATTATATATCAGAAAATGATATTTTGAGCCGAATAATAACATTCAAAATACTAACAAACCTAACGTAACTAACAAACTACAAATATTGTTTAGGGTGACATTTTTACTTCGTAACATAGGTATCTGGCTGATACAAGTCTTAAACCGTACAAAAGTAATTTATATCTACGCTGTTAAGGGTTACAAGTATACTGTCAGCACTCTCGAGTCAAACCGGCATAAATCTTTTGTCACTTATATGGTGATTTTATTCACTAGACTATTACTTAGAGAGGCATAGATCACAACCGAATTAATAGCTAGTTCCAGGTTTGATCCGAGCTTGCAATAGTAATATAACAGAAGATTGTCCATTATTATAGACCGACGTGGCGCTATGCTTATCATATCGGACGACCATTCAATGAATCCTAGTCTGATTCCCAGCGAGAAAGAAACATGTTTAAATTAATATAAATTTACAAAGAAAAGTACATACACTCGCATTGAATTGTCTATGGCATCTACGACACAGGAAATCCTAAGAGCTATGAGTGTGTAGTACTGGTTATATTTACCAATTCACGTCTTCACGTATAGTATAAAGCATGCTAAGGTTGTCAGTATACTATTATTACATATTAAAATATACTTACTCTTGTGACGTGCCAGCTTGTAGACCTGGTTGCCAGAATTGCTGGAATAAGAATAAATAAATTATCATATAGCTTATACCGATTTAAAACAGTAGGTGCAATGACACTATAAAAATAGCTTCAATTGTTAGGTCCAGCATATTAATGTTCTACACACTTTAACTCGAAGCGCACAATTATGATTAGGCCTAACTCAGTAGTACTAATTTAGTAGCAATTAAAACCACGTAGCTACTGTTACGGTCGTTCGTGAATTGAATATTCATTATTTGGTACGATGAGATATTAAATTTAGTTAAAAATAGTTTACAGTTAATTTTTTTTTTATTCTAAAATACAGAAAAAGTGTAATAATCGACGCAGAGAGAACTAGTCATTGTACAGAATTAAAATGTTTCAATGAATTAAAGGGTTTCGTAATCCAAAAATGAGTTGTCTATTTCTTAATATGACCGGAAATAAACACAATTATTAGTTAATCTTATCACAATCTTGATAATTTTCTCTACTTGCGGCCCTCGGTCAAAAACCTAGATTTTTGATCAACAACCTAATGTCATCATAAATCGGTGATATATTTATACGCATTTCTCATTACGTGGCTATCATCTTTGTATTCCTTGAATATACCACATTCTCATAACAATTTAATCACAAATGTAATATTACAGTATCAGTTATCCTAAGTCCAAAGTGAAACATAAAAATCCTAGTACCAATTGACTTTAATTGTACCTACGGTATTTAATTCTGTATATTTAAATATGCTAATGTATTTAATATTTTTTGTATGTACGAACGAATGTTTTATTTATAAAGCTGTAAGACTCTCAGTAATGATTCTACTATTATGGCGTATTAATTAATTTATCATCTATTTAGATACCGACATCGTAATGATGCCAGATGAAATATTAAAATTAATAAAATAAGCTGATTTTTGTTGAAAATAGGTCCTTGAATCAATTAATAATATTTTAGATCGAATCGCAGTAACAATCACTAAGATTGACTGGAGTAGAAGTAGCGCTTTTGTTTCAACGACAACGCGTATGAGATTAATTTGAAGGCGATGAACACTTGCCATCACGTTCAGTATTTATACAAAGAAACGAGATAAAAGTTAAAGTCACGGTAAAATAACATAGGATTGTAAAATTCAATTACATTCTAAACGTTCTTTGTAACTCGACTTCAACAATATATATGTAATAATAATTGAATTTAATTTAATTTCACACAGTGACTTGAAGAACAACAAACCTTAATAGTATCGTACACATTCTCACAAACATCTAGTTGATTTGATACAGAACATGAAATAAGTATCGGTTCAGGTTCAAGGCTACACACTAGTCAGCGGTGATAATGTACAGAAGAAACACGAGTTAAATTGTAAGTGAAGCCAATCGAATCGGTGATGTGTTATTCGTCTGTCCGTTTGCGTGCGTGGCAGCGGCATGCCTAGATTAGAGCAACACTTCAGGCAGTTTAGAGTTCTAAACTTTTATTTTGTTGTGAACACAAATACACTTGTAAATGTCAGTACTGTGTAGATATTGCTTCATTATTTCACTCGGCGACATCTCAACCAACAGCGTTTTTTAACATTAAACTTATTTAAATTAGTATTAATATTACATTTCACTTTATATACAGATATATATTATCTGTACTTACTATAAAATTTAAAAGGAAAAATTAGTTGACTAATTTCCCGAAATATATTTCCGAAAATTTTAATAATATCCATCTACTTGAGTATACTCTTATAGAATACAAGATTACACTTTCGCGGTAACATACAACAGGTTTTAAACAGTGCGAAACAAACCATCAAATACGTGTTGAACGAGCGTCGCGAATCGTTAGAACTTTAGCACTTCTTAGAGCTTGAACAACGTACCACAAAACAAGATTTGCACTATAAATATGACTATTATATCTGTCAACTAAGCTTTTTGCTATTGACAATGTACATAACTTTGTTGCGGTTTTTAATTATACATTTTTAAAACTTAAACCAATTATGAAGCGCGACCAAGAATTGACCACGGACTAACCACGTAGTTTATACGCCGAATTAATGTTATTATTAAATCATATTTAAAATAAGACACATACGAAAAATTAAAACCAGTAAATCATATCACCATCAGTCACCATCGGACGTTGGGTGAACATGAGCTAAAGAAATCGTTAATGCAATTTCTTCGGTCCTGGAGCGTTCTTCTTAAAAAATAAAAAAAGAGTCGTTATAATGATATCGCATAGTAGAAATATTTAAAAAATAAACGAATTTTATAGTTCGCACGTGGAAACAAGGATTGTGAAGTTCATTAGGTTGAGTATCCACCAGAGATGTGTGAGGGAGCGACACGGCGTGCGAGGAAAAAAATCACCAATAGGATTACTTCATTTCTGTTGCCTTGCGTAATGACTTAATCATGTTAGTGTTTTGTTTTCACACGCTACCTGGCGCCCTCGCAAATCTATAGCATAATTTCAGCATTAAGGTATAATTTTGGTTGTGAACAAGTATCATCTCGCGGCAAACTCATATCAAAGTTAAGCAATACAGCAGCTCCTCATTGATTAGTATGAAGCGAGATATCTACACGGACAATCACAAGTGCGATGCATGCCTTGAGTACCGTATGGTGGTACGCTGGATGCGGTAACCCGGCCACTATCTGCGCGCTAGACAGTGTGCTCATCGACTGCATCGCCTTCTCTTTCATCACACCACCGTCCTAGATTTATTTATTTCACATCACTTCAATTGCTCACTACATCGCTTACATATCAATGTAACTTTATCAAAATTACAGGATTACGAGCTGTGAGTTATTTAAACCGTTCATAAGCAACTTTGGTCGTATTTGTTCACGAAGAGAAATGTCGATAAAACGATAATAAGTATTATGAAACAAAACAAAAAACGAATCACAACGATCATTTTGTATATTTCAGTAACAATCGAAATCAAGGATAAAATACGAAAAGTATATTCCCCGTATGTATAAGGCGTTATAAACGGTTTGTACAGTATTTTGTATAAAAACTAATATTGTATAAGCTAAGAATCATGAACTATATACACTTACCACTTTTAGTTTGGCCTGAATTTCACGAAGTTTCCGCCTGGCTAGAACCTGTATGTGCGATGAAACTTGTTTTCTTGTGCGAGTTTTTCCTGTCCTTAGCTTTATATACCTTGCTATAAGCTCGTTCCTTCCTGCAAAGTAAATAATATACACTTCGTAAATCATCAAGTTTTTATGGTTTAAATTATTTGCTAAGTTATTTCAACGACCATCGTTATATTGTAATTATCTAGCAAATATGTTAAGTTTTTTTTGTTTATGATGGTGCAAAAAATTAAGTTGAAAATATTAAATAAACGGTCTATAGTATAATCATCATAAGTATTATCAGTAAGTATACCTATGTAATTGCTTATATTTTCAAGTTTATTTTTATTTTGTTATATAGCCATAGCGTATTTGGTTTGTGAGCCCTGCTTCTGTCTGTTAGTCACTGTACAAGCTCGTTTTATGGCAACCTTTAAATGTACTTTATTCTCAGTACCTCTTTATTGAGCTACTATTAACTTAGAGTACATTCTAAACAGCTCACAATCTATTCTATAAAATTCGTTTTACTGCTAAATAATTATTAATTATATCTTCACTAATATATGTTTCCAATAGAGACTGTTAAACATTTTCATTGGCACCACCAACGAGTATTGTGCAGATGGATTTGGTATAATGTATCATAAGTCTGAGGTTAAATAGTTTAGAAATCATAGTTATTCATAATATTGTCGGCAGGTGCAAGATAAAACATTTTATATCTTAACAAAAACTTTCATATTTTTTTAACTTCAAAAACAGTAAAAGTTATCATGTGTAAAAATAAACGGATAGTATAGTGTCTACACCATACTACTGAACCCTAATAAAATAGCAAATAGGGCAACGCCAATTGACATAACCCGCGAAATATTTCAAATAGTACAATCAGTACAAGCGCGCTCGGAACAATGCAATCCCGGCGCGGCTTCGATGCCGATCCCGTTATGAACCAATTTTCAAAATATTTTGAATAGCTGTTTTCAATTATTGAAACTGCAGCCGGCTCGGAATTCAGGGGCGAATATCGGACGAAGGTAATACAATTTATATTTTACTAACAGATCAATTTTAACAAACTGTTTCGAGAATACCTTTCAAAATAACTTCAATATTGAAAATTTTTTGAAAATTTAGCACGACATATGCCGTGCGAGCCGGTTGCTTAGTTTCCGTGGGTCATAGTTTCAATTGAGACAATGGTGTATTTAATTCGTGGACAACAAATAGAGGAAGACTAAACCGGGGCAAAGTAAATTGAAATCTCATTGAATTCGGGGAATGCGATGGCGACGAGAGACGGCTGGTGCGAATTTAATTAACCCCTTGACTGCTCGTTGAGGCGAGCGCGTACATATACATAGTCATTTGTACCAGCATTGATCACTGGTAGGCTAAATTTCATGCATGACGGAGCACACTTTTAAAATTTAATATAGAAATGTTTTACGGCCGATAGTCAATTCAAACGCGTCAACTGGACGGGTTGAAATAAAGAACTTATTATCAAAAAGTTATTCAATTTTCGACAGTCTTTAATCGCCTCTGTTTTATTACTAATCATTGAATTGGAAAATAATTAAAAAGTTTATCCGTCGATAAACTTAACAAAAGATGCCCAATAATCATCCGCGCTATCGTCAGTAGGTAGGTACCTTCACTAGTATTTAATCGAACAAATGTTATATTTATAGTCCAGTAAAACTTTAGCTCTTTATAACATTGTCCAAAATTAAAGTGAAAGGCGGTCGTAAGCTCAGGAAGCGAACTTTTGAAGAGTCTCAAGTCAGACATTCTTGAAATCGCTACGGAATTATGGCACCGTTTCGTGAAGTTTTCACGGCGAGCTTTAAGTTAAATTTAGTGAGTGCGGCCACTTCACAAAATCGCTATTAACACGAATAAGTATGGATAATAAACACGCCGTATGTTATTCGTCGGCGGCGTAACATTGGAACCACCACTTAGCGACAGCGGCGCGAATCCAGCATCCAGCATTAAGAGTGCTTTCACCCGAAACGTCGCGTCGTGTGCATCCCGCTATAAATAGTACGGTGCAGGATCGACTCGAAACGTTTCTATTCCGCGGCGAATAGAAAAACAAGAGATCATTATTTATTAGTTCGTTAGTTGGCTAATTTGGTCCATTGCCAGCGCGTCGCAGCCGCGCTCTCTCCGCGCGGATGAAATTGTGCGTGCGTCTGCCCGGCCTATTATGACTATTGAGCGTCTACTATATACTCCTCTTCTCGTTTCAGGGTTCCGTTACAGAAAAAACTCTCGATGCACGTGCGTGTTTGCCAAAAGGTTTGGCTCATTAAGTTTGGAAATAGAAATACTTTGACGAAAGTCCTTTTCATTTATTAATTTATAGTTTTATTTAGTTATTTAAGTACTAGTTAGTATTAGGTAATAATAATAAGTAGTTGTTGGTTTAAAATGTAATGCGTATAATGCGATGTATTGTTATTTATTTAATAAGTAGTTACAAAACATTAAATCAAACATTATATAAAACGATATTTTTATAAAATTATAATTTGTCGTTTGAACATTTAACAATATTATAATATTTTTCTATAGGTTTTCTAAAGAGAAATAATTTAAAAAGTTAGAATATAATTTTATTCAATAATTTGTGAATATTTCATGTTATAATCATTTTATCAATTCGATCAAATCTGTTTCTTAAGTGTAATAACGGGTAATAAATAATTCATACAACGCCTGGAAATTTCTACATTTCAATAGCAGCAATGTACCTACCTAACCAGTGGGTTACTCCAGTGGACTTTCGTTAAACCAAAATAATAACAGGGTCTTCGACATTTACTATTTTCAGCTGTTGTTTTCATTTCCCAAGTTTCATATGGGTCGAATAGCAATTTTAACGAACAAATGCCCTGTTACGAGCCATTTTAAGTAGTTTGGATTTTATACCTTACGTTTCCAATGGGACGCTCCTTATATGTTTCGTGTTAAGTGGTTCACGAGTAGTTACAAAGTACTTAATTAGTCTCAAAACTGCTGTCGTCTTAAAACTTCTAACAGAGAAGTTCCCAAAAATCGTCATTACGTCATTATTCACATTTACAGTCCGTACTTCATAATAATTGATACATCTACTCCATAGACATCTAGAATGTAATATACACTACGGTGATTGAATAAGATGGCTTATATCTTGAGTCGTAAAGACATAATTTGGATTTTTTAATATACTAGAATCAACGGTCGCCCATTTAGAGGTGTCATTAATAAATCTGTTTTATTGCCATATAGTTTCAGCCATTTTGTAATATCATTTACGTACTGCTACAATTTATTGTATGTGGATAATTTATTATTGTAAATGGGTACCGATATATTTAATTACGGGAGTGGTTGTATATAATCAAATCCCAATTTATTAAAGAAAATTACCACGCATTATTTGTTAGTATGTATTAAAAATATTGATCCACTTCCCAATATTCGATTAAATTCAAATCCTGTATACATTGTTAAATGGAATTAAGATACAATATAACAGTGTCATAGGGCTGGTCTAATGATGAAGACACGTGTTAGTCATTAGAACTCTGAAATAAAAGGACAATACCCGATCGAGTTTAGACTCGTTTCATATGTCTTTAGTATCATCTCAGACGATATCCAGGAAACAATAAAAAGGTGTTATTAGTTTTAACTATAATTTTTTTAATATGAATTAAAACAAGTAGCAAAAGGTGACAAAGTCATGAGCGATAAAACGCACTTCGTAAAAACCTATTCACTTTTACCTTGAAGACATCCATACAATGACCGAACGGAAACACTGACGCGGGCAATATATCTAGTTACATCAAATCTAAATATCAAACGAAGTAATCTCGACACTTAGTATCTATACAGTTGTTAATTTTTCACTTTTTTCATCAACATCATCATTTTTCATTCGTAGACTGAAGATATCGGAGATCCATCAGAAACACATTAACGCCGCTCGAATACACGACCTCGCGATTGTTTTTGCTGAAGGAACTTTATGAGCGGAAATATTATATTCGAGGACGCCCTTTAATGGTAAAATATTTGTTAAAAGATACGTTTATGTTTAGTAATGATTAATCAAAATAATTCTTATAAATGCACATTTTGTAATAAACCAGATGTATCTTGCGTCTTCGTACTCGTGGCCTATTCCTATTACTAACATATTTTAGTTTTTAAGCGATTTACTGAGATGCAACATGCACAGTTTTTGAAGTTAGATTTCCAGCAATACACTTTTAAATATCGCATCCAATTTAATCCAGTAGCATTTTCGTGGTTCGTGACTACATTCATAAATATTTATGTAAAGATATACAAAAAAAACGAGTTTTGACCTATAACTTCTCCTATAAATACCTCCTCATATTGTTTTTACTAATAATCAACGGACATGGACCAGTGAATTTTTTTTTATTGGCATAGTTACATGATTTGAGGAAACCCGCCTTCGGTTGGCTGTTTCACTACCCGAATGGAACTCGTAGTACATGAATGTCAACATTATTGTCCAGTAGTCAATTAGTACAAAATTTATTGTCCAGTCTCCCATTAATGTCAATTTATTGCCCAGTCGACAATTACTGTCAATTTTATCGGGCATAGGCTTTTAAAACGAATATAGATTATGGATATAGTCTATCAAGCAGCCTAGCTGGCCAAATAGATTTTGGCAGACTTCACACACCTTTGACTGACGTTGTCATCTCGGAGAAATATAACTTTGATTTGAACAGCAAACGGGAATTTAATCGACTCTATGCTAAGTAGATGCAGTTCATGGCTTCCTTTGACTATATGTATACGGTCTTACTAGTGGCCAATAATAATTCCATTGCTACTAAACCAGGAAACTAAAGTGTTCGCTTCTAAAGACCTAATTGTTTAAAGCAACTTATGCCACGAGAGCCCTTAACAGAGGCCCTGCGAAAGAACTTTCACTCACCAAATAAATCTATATTAGGTATAAAATGTTGTTGCATTATTTACGCTAGTATATTTGATACTGATTAAGAACTTGATCAATCACGAGACACCGGTGCAGGAATCTAATTTTAGGCCTCAACTCTTCAAGTGCTCACAAGCTACTTGCGAAAGCCTGACGAAACTCCCGCAGACGGACGCTATGGATCTTCAGTGTGGCTCAAAGGCACATACCTACATACTTTAGGGGACCTTAAAATTAGCCTGTGTTTCCCAGCAACAACAACGTCTGAAATTTTCATAAAATTTCACAAGCTTAGTGTTTGGCCCAGTCTTCAAAGACTTAACAATCTTGATTGATTTTCTTTGTACCAAACCAGCTCCAATCTTAAACGATAACAATGTTTAATTCCGTCCATTAACGTGCAACACTTTCAGATTTTAATCGAATTTTACATCGACATGTACTGCCGGAGAAACTGTTCAATCACGAATTAATGGAACTATTCAATGACAGTGTATATTCTAAAAGTTTCTGTGGCCACGTATCGGTGACAATAAATTTAAATGTCACTCTACCGATTGCGTAAATTCAAGTCGGCGCGTGTTCTTTGCCAACCGAAACGACAGCATAGGTCGGAGTTCTCTAAACTGATCTATTTAATATCTCGATATATTACGACAAACATCGAAATAATACAATCTAGCTTACTTCTCCCTTAAGTAGGTCCTATACAAAAGGAATATACATTCAATAAAAGAAACATCTGAGCGTTCGGTAACAGGCGCCGCGGCAGAATTTCACGCTGACCCAAACAGAAGATATGCAAGGATTCGGCTCGCAGAAGGGTTGAGTAGCGACGGGTCTAAGGAGGATTTCTCGGGAGACAATCGAGAGTTATGCCCGAAGGCGGGCGGGGCGCTAAACAACGGGCGCGGGAGCCCGCCCCTTCTTTATATTTTCTTACTGCGTTCGCCGCCTAGTGGCGCGGCCGGGCCCCTTACACGCTCGCTCGCTCACTAATTGCGCATTCTTCGCATAGTTTAGCCCTCCCGGCTAACCCCTCGCCCGCCGCCCCCCGGACCACGTGAAGCCGTGCGCCGACGAAACTTTCATACTTCCAGGATATTGAGCGGTTTTGAATGTCTTAACTCACGAACGTGCCTGCAGCGGTGCCGTCGGCGCTGGCTTTGTAGCCAAACTGTTCTAACAACTCTCCGCATCGTGATTTAAGCTAAATTACTCCTCACGTGCATCACTGACGCAACAGAGTCCATTCGCTAAACTTATAGAGTACACGCTAATGGTTTGATAAATTAGGTGTCAAGAATACCTATGCAATAAGACAGGGGGCAAAAAGTTTGCAAATTTACGATATTTGATGAATACTTGACGCTCAAGTTCACAAGGGTTAAAGGTTAAAACACGAGTTCTAATCAAGGAACTTGATATTATTATTTCGTTATTAATATATTCGAAGGGAGGACAGGCAGAAGCTAAGAATCATAGCAGAGCTTAATCTAAAATAAAACAAGGAAAACAATGTTACAAGTGAGCGCAAAGAAAACATTTAAGTACCGTAAGAAGGAAAAACTGAGCAGTCGCTCATGTGGGAGTGCGTTACGGCTGTCGACGTGAAGTGAAGACAATTTCTGTGAGATTAGACGGTGGGCCGAGGGCGAGGGTGCGCCGGACTAGGGTGACGCACTTTCAGGCGCTAGATTAAGCCCGACGAACACGTCCGCGAGTAATGCGCTCATATATTGTCCGGACGAGACGCGTGTCCGCAATTATATGTCGTGTTCTTTTACATGGCACGTCCCGTTCGCGTCCCCCCGAATTATCACGTCTAATTGCGCCATCGAAATTAACGGTCAGTCTGCTCATTTTAATTGTATTAACATAAAATTACGTCTAGCCCTGTCCGTAACTTGTTTTGCAACGAACAAACTATTCAAGTTCATAGATTGACCATATCTAATCTAGCCAGGATCAAAGTTGTACCTAATCGTACACGCGGAAACGGTTCCGAGGTTCAGCTTTTTTGTTTTCTATCTGATCAAGTAATTTTAATTAGATCATAATTAACATCGGGAAGTTGTTATAGAAGTAAATAAACGTAGAGGACAAAAATAAATGTTTAATTAAACAACAATCATAATAATAAAAGGCAGTTATTACAAAACG
>DWPA01003733.1:0-13703 GCA_018251375.1 Calpodes ethlius | reverse complement strand
AATAAAATTTAAAAACAAGCTATAGTCTCGTTATTTTAACATAACAATTTTACTAAAAGGCTTATTTTCTTAAAAACTAACTTTTGTGATTGGATGTATTGTGCATAACTACGTCCAATTAACAGCATCATCTGCACCATAGTGTATCAACGACTTGTAAGCGATAAATACCAAGGTTTTACCGGGGTCCATGATGTTTTAGGTCTGTGAGATTCGAGAATTACCTTGCATTGCGTTTTCAGGTCGGAAGTATTTGACATGCTGCATTCTCACGATGACAACGAGGACCATATAGATTTACCAACGTTCCCTGACGATACGGAGGACGGCCGAGCTGAAGTGCCACTAGCACCTGATTCTCAGGCAGAGTTTCTTCAAGGTAAGTGATTGACTAAATAATACCATTTCCGGAATGGTAAGTGGTAGATGTGCGACGATAACTGCGCAATTTCTTGAAAATTGAATTTGGAATGTTGACAGAGACTAAGGAATTTTTAAGTTGCCCAACGGATATGGTACTTATACAGATATCAACTTGAAATTCTAGGTGTCTACGTTGACTTTCGAATGAAAAAACTATACTCTCATAAAACAATCTTAGTTGTAATGGAAATCGAAACATACGCAATTAGGTTAAAGTTTTTAATCACAAAGCATGATATTTATGTAATGTCGATGAATTTAGTATAATAAAATATATTTTCCAAACGTTTCAGCAGCTGGAAACTCGGTACGCAAAGACTCACAGAGGAGGTACGCAAACGCGAGAGGCGAACCCATAGGTGCTGCGGCCGGCATCATGGTCGTAGTCACCTGCAGCATCGTGTGTCTCGCTTACACTGCACTCATTGTATGGAGACGAATATATTTGTAAGTATCTTCGGTTAAGTGGCCTCAAAATTTATTTTGTAACATTAGTTAATATAAAAATGCCTTCGAATCCAAAACCTGTAACCCATTTACAAGAGTATCTAGTTCAGGAGTAAACCTAACCCAGGTTAACGTTCTCCAGCGGTTATTTGTGAAATCTATCTTAATTGTTATACAGTGATCCATGTTAGCCTAGACAGGGAATTATAGCCCAAGAGTCATCATTGACTACGCTTTAATAATTATTTGTTACGACCAGATTTTTTTAATATTCTGGTTTATGGACCATTGTTTAAACCGGTACCCAATTCAATGCATAGTTATAAGATAGGGAGTATCTAATCTTTACGATTTTACTTAACGACAACGATTGACATGTGCCTATTTTAAAATTGCTTAAATGAATATCAGATGCAATAAAAAACCAATCTAAGCTCGACCACCGTGCTCTATTATTTAGGAATATCTAACATAAATAGGTACGTATCGTTAATTTATGCACATCAATTTCCTCATACGATCTATCGGTCTCTCTTTAGCCCATCTGGGATATTCTTCTATCGTAAAAGATCAGCCAGATAACATTTTACGACAGTATAAACATCGATACGAAGATTTTTATGAGTACTTTCACGACTATTTACTAGGGAACGTTTATTTGCGGCTTCTCCGTGAACATAAACCGGCTATTGTGAGTCGTGAGGTAACTTAATATCTGTCTTCCTGACGCATCGCTGCTCGCCGTGCACGCGTGTAGGAAGCGGTCAAATGGGATAAACCAAGTTATAACTTAACCTGGATTATCTAAAACTTTTGATGTCAGAGAAAAACATTTGGATCTATATAGACATTTTCTTTTATTTATCTATTTAGAATTTTAGTATTTTATTGTAAGTTTTACTTCGTTGTTATAGAGAATATTGGTCTAGTCTCATCAAATTAATCAATGTCTTACTCAATTAACTTAATAAATTGTAAACGTTTCAGAAAACGCAATGGCCTGAAACACGAATTGCTTAGGAACGAAGAAAGTATAGCTGAAACCAGAATTGAAGTAAGTTCCTTTAATGCCTAATTAACTTTAGTTATTCAACTTCCATACGAAACCTGCTTATGTTAGAGTTAATCAGTTACTTAGAGGTACCCAGTGTATGGCCCAGGAGAGAGAAACCATTTTTTTTGCCCAGGGAGAAGGGATGTGGAGGGGGTAAACGCATAGTAAATAAGAACTTTTATGGACAAAACTAGGTACGTACTGGGAGACATACAAACTCCAGGGGTAAGGCAGTTGCTCCACCTCGATACGCCCGTGTTGTCAGAATGATTACGTAGTATTACATTGTTGTTTATTCGCGAATCCGAATGGGTTAATTTTGTCCGTCATGTCTTCGGGCATATTGCCACAATTTCTGGTATTCTTAGAACGTTACGGAAATTAATTCTAGATGTTTATAACCTAGCGTAAAATGCGCAAAACATCAATAATTTATGTATGTGCTCGTACTGCTTAATACCAATAGAAACGATAGGATTCCGAAGGTAGCCAAACATGGTTGTACAGAGGGTGCAGAGCGTCTTCCAGTACATATCTATTATTGTCCATAAAAGTTCTTGACAAATTCAACCCCCATCACCTCGCCTTAGGCCATAAGCTGAGTGTCCCCATATAGCTAAACTAAGTAATTTTGACAAGTGAAAGTAACTACACGTTTTCATTGTGTAGACCCTGAGTTAGAGCAACGTTTCAGATGGATTCTGTTTATATTCCTACAGTGCACATCTAATACATCTTAACATCGTTATTTGGGTATTAGACTCCACCCATCTCCAATCCAATCCAACTTTCTCCGCTCGTGAAGTTCACCTCATACGATTAATTAAGCAATGAACGAGCGTCAGATTTCCCCTGATTTAAGTCCTACTCCCTATCGCCCAGTTCAATCAAGACGGTTCTGATGCATGCATAGTGGAGATTTTTACCCTTTTTACTGGCAAAAAGCTCTTCTACAATCGCCCTTGAATTGTCCGTCAAAAAATTGCTAGTGTTCTAATTATTTCTCTGTCAATTGTACATTAGTAACATTTTTGATATAACTTATATCCAGAAGATTAAAATAAATTATTTGTAAGACTATTTTAATGATATGTTATGTTCAATACTCTGCTTTTCACTTTTTAATGTTCATGTCCATAACAGGAGAAAAACAAAGCTTCTTTAACATCCGAATTAAGGAACCGTATATCCAGAAAATGAATATAAAATATTTGTAAGACTATTTTAATATTATGTTATGTTATAAAACCTCGCTTTCCACTTTTTGCCGTCCATGTCCATAGAAGGAAAAAAGAAAGCTCCGAATTAAGGAACTGTTATTTTTCAATGTAAACATTTCAGTTACGGCATATAAAAGTAGAATGTGCGCCAAATCGCAGTTATACTTCAAAAGTTTTGAACCTCAAACTTAAATCTTCTTTTTAGATTTAACTCTTAACTTCAACCACTTGTCAACCTAAACTAGTTAAGATACTAGGTGGACCCGCAATCACATAGATATATAAAGTGAATTAAATATAATACAAATTCAATAGTATATAGTATTTAGCATGTTATTAGCATTAAATCGCTATATTTATTTCGTAGCGAATTCGGAGATTATGCCTTTGATGTTTTAGCTATTAACTCGTTTGTTAGTTTAATTATATAGAAAAAAAAGGTTGGACAGGTGTCCAATAAAATTATATACTCTCCTGCCTCCCCTTTGCATATAAACACACTTTCAGTGCCTCTCCTGGGCAAGACACCTACCGTTATTATAGGATAGATTGATTGACTAAAAATGTCACGTTCACAGTATACAATTTTACTATACCGTATATTATTATACTCAGGAATTTATAATTGTTCCTCGTTTAAATAGAAGATATTTTCTAAGTATTAAAGTAATTCCAAATGAAGCGAAAATAATATTAAATAAATATATATAAGGTTAAATAAATACCAAGTACAATAATATGTAAGCATTGTATCTGGCGCTTTTAAAATGGAATTACTAGTACGTGACATCTAGTAAAAAGTTTTCCATTTATTTTATCGTAGGACTTACGCAATTCACGACTACCAGTTTTAATTGGGGAAAAATTAAAACAAAGTTCTTACGAATTCGTATTATATCATTAAGAGCGTGTTTATAGATTAGAAGATCATTGTAAATATTAATTACTTTAAGGATTTTAGTATAATTACGAAAAGTTTCCATCTCAAATATATAACATCTGTTTCAGCTGTAAAAGATCTTGGATTATGCTGACATTGCGGACGAAGAATGACTTTTGAACGGCGCTATGACGATCTTCCTAGGTATTCGTAGTTCTTAAATTAAGTGAAGCAGTTGTAGTGGTATTGTAATCATTACATAGGTGTATGTATTTATAAGTTTGAGTCTAACATTTTACATTGGATACATATCAAGACTGAGTTCGATTACATAACTATTGTTACTTTGTAAGCTATTATTTTTCTACTCATCGTGTTAGGATGTCTGTATATTTTTTGACATAATCATTGAGCTTAATTTAAAAACACCCAGAAATTTACATTGAAATACTTTACAAAATATTAGACAAAATTGCAGGACTTTTAAAATATTTTTTTTACTAATAAGTGTGTACCGGTAAATTGTTTCATTAAGTATTAGTCATTAAATAAGAGTTCGTTGTAGATACCTAAGTAATACCTAGCTTACGAAAATGACGATTGCATTTTTACTGAAGAATCTATTATTGAGCAAACATTTTCAAAGTAATGATAAGTTCATTTTCTTTTCTTATTTCAGTTGTAGGCGATTAAAGGATATAGAATATTTTTGTTCATGATTTTTAGTAGGTAGATAAATAATTGGTTTCATTGCACATTGTTTGTAAAACCGTGGTGAATTAACAATGACTTGACCGTACCTAATCATACTCTATGTGTATAACAAGATATTGATTAAATTATATGTGTCCATTTATCAATAAATTTATTGTCTTCCACTATTAAAATTACACATAATATTTACGAATAATAAAAAACATATATACCTCTGTCTTCCTAAATCAGCAATTTCAACTGTCAATTGGAGGTAGCAGCCATGTTGTTTTTTTTTCTGTAATAGTTATTTAAACTGTGCCATATCTTAGCATCACATATCATGATTTTGTGAAATACAATTAATTGGCATAGTTTAGAATTTATTTATTTTAAGAGTCAAAATATGTCTGTGATGTGATTATTAAATAGGAATACAATAAAATTAAATTATTTTGTAATTATTATTTTATTGTAATTTTATACCTTCTCCCTAACCTTCCATTATACCTAAAAAGTTGAATCCTAATAAGTTGAAGGACCGATCTATGGTTTGTCCGAGGAGGTATCACCTCCTTACTTACTCCTACTGTCAGGTGACACTTATTACTGCTGTATAATAATTCCCTTATTGCAACCGCGTTGCGACCAAAAGACCAGGGGTAGCAACGTATATGTGATCAACTTCAAATGGGACAAATAAAAAACAGTACACACTCATATTTTTGTAACTGTTAATAACTAACAATTAATTTCAATTAGGTTTAGACTACTAATACTTACTAACACAACTAATCTACTAATAGTCCTAATGTCCACAATCCTCTTGCTAATGAATAATTGGAAAACTGTTATAATTACTATTCCCTAATAGTAACGGAATACTATTTTAATTTTACTAATTATATAATATATCAACTCCTACAGAGCTATTCGAAGACCATCAGGAGTTGATGGCATTGCAGGTTCGTTTGCTATCCATATCCCAGAAATAATGTAAGTTGTAGGTTTACTATAAAAATCTCTCGCTAATAAATCAACTTCCGAAATATAATTGGTTAAAAAATGGCAGTAATATGCTCACATAGTTATAATGAAAATAACTATCATTTGAGGAAATGCTGGCCAGTACATAATATTGTGTAATCAGGATATTTTAAAACAACACCAGCTTATATATATCAAGCTTAGGTCATTTTAGATATTTTAAAATACACCATTTCTTTTTTTTCCAGCAGTAATCAATTAAAAAAACAAAATTATAAGCTTAAACAGATGTTTATTGTTAACTTGCTTTTTAAGCAGTTATAAAAC
This sequence comes from Calpodes ethlius, assembly GCA_018251375.1. NCBI lineage: Eukaryota > Metazoa > Arthropoda > Insecta > Lepidoptera > Hesperiidae > Calpodes > Calpodes ethlius. The sequence goes on along the minus strand of DWPA01003733.1, from coordinate 7,672 downwards.
AAAATACAATTATTATAAAACTGCTGAAAATCTAAGTCGCAAAAATGTAAAAGAAAACAATACAAAAACAATACTATAACAATCACACTGTCATCTTAACTAAATATATATATGACACTGTTTCGGTCAACTCTGTTTTTGTACAAATTAACTATTATTGATTGAACTATTTTTGCATAACAATTGTTTGAGATTAAAATCACATCTGTGAAATTTTACTTTTATAATTGATACGGAGATTCGCTGTAAATGCAAAATAAATTTGTAGAAGAAAATTGGTATAGACGTTGGAATAAAATGATGATAAAACTACAATATATATATAGTTACTAACAATATCTTCGTATAACAATCTTATATCAAATATTACAGATGTGAGTCTAATCTTATCTGATCACAATTTATCACCTGTTATTGAGGTAAATTTTTGCTCGGCAAATTTTACTTGTTTTCTTTATGTTTAACAATAACAGGTCCAACATTGTCCCCTGTAGCCTTGTTATGGGCACCATGAGCTCCGTCACAGTACGGCCACTGAAAACATACAATTTAAATCACAATAATGAATGAAACTACTTCTTCACAACACTAACAACACATCACTATAATCCTAGATCCACAAACAAACTTTACTCTATCAAATAAATGGCACCTCAGCCAGGAATGTAACCCAGGGCCTCTTGTTTTGCATGAGACCATCAATCTAATACTTAATGTTATATACCTAACATGCAGCAAACTTTCAGTGGTGTGCTATTGAATATTAAAAATGATCATAAAATAATTTAAGTCATGATCACAATCTTATTTAATGCCGACAAGTGCAAATGATAAGCTGATAAGAAGTCAAGTAGGTCACAAACACAGCCCATACATCTTACATACAAACATTTTGCTGATTGCTTAGAAATATTGAATAATTGGGTGTTCTAATTACAATTACAGCTATCTATCTATCAGCCATTGAAGGTCCACTGTTGGATATAGGCCTCCCATAAATTGCACCACTCAGACAGGTCATACCCGCCGTCTACTTCAGGTCATCACTCCATCTAGTTGCGAGACGCAATACAATAATGATATTTATTTATTTTATTGCAATAAGGATTAAGTCCATTCAATGTCCATCATTGGTGACTTCAACTTTACTTACATTCTTGCTCCTCCAACATCTACAGAATACTGCTTTCTCTGTAATATCCTCAATATCAATAAAATCTGCTACTTTATCAACATCCTTCCTAATGCCAGGGTTGATTTGGCCGTTACCAGCTTCTTGGGCTTTCTTGATAGTTTGGTAAGAATAATAGGAAATGCCTCCTATCGCCAGTGTTGGGGGCAGGAGGGCACACCAATCACGAACTATAACAATAATAAAGTATAATTGAATAAATATATATAATGTATTTATTTTCATATTAACCCTGTGCTTGACCTAAATATATATATCGTTTATATTTTTAATTCAGACATCAGTATGTTTTTATTTTACTTGCTTACATAGTATTTAATTTCATGATGATCGTTATCGTGATAACTGTACAGTGGTCGTGTAATGAATTATTAATTACACCTTGATGTGGCTAAGGTAATTTGCGGGGAAGTATGTCACCAGCCTTGGAATAGTAAGGAATAGCTGATCATATGCGATTAACTGCACCTTTCCCCTTTTTGTTTTTTTTCAGTTACCTTGACCTCGATATTAGCTTGAATTGAATAAAACTACTATATAAAATATTACTTAACAATACAGGCATAAATTTTAATAACAAAATATTGTTTTCATTAAACGTACTGTACGTCACTCATTACCGGAACACATTTCAATTTTTTGCACAATGAGGAAAATAACTCACATCCAAGACGAAACCAGCCTCCAATAGAATCCGGAATAGGTAATCCAGCTAAATAATTTGGAATAGTAACTTTTACAATATTTGATACGAAGTACATGTTGATAGAATCAAGAACAACAAAATTTAAAGTTATGCAAATTTTTTTACTGATATAATTACACAATTCGAAACGTTAGAGAACCAGAAAGTACTACGCTATATCATACCACGCACAAATGACAAGACAAAGTGAAGCTTAATTTGAAGGTCTTGTTAAATTATTTGACATTTACAATGACATTTAATATTTGACAATATTTATGACAAGCTTGACAGATATTTTCTACAAACCAAGAGCCATAGAGCATAGTACTGTATCCATCAAGAGCAAAGAGTATATATATATTCAACCTAACTAATGTTACTATTTGTATCATCGTTTATTCTGGATTGCCTTGGAATTTGTAATTTTAATTATTATATTTTTATATCAGTTAATCTGTAATGGATGACTTTTTATCGGTCGAACGTAGCGAAACAAGCACACGCTTAATATATTTATTATTTGTCAGGATTAGTCACCGTTATTTAAAATCTTAGCAAACCGCAAAATAAAGTTAGTGTCAAAATCTAATGTTGCTAATATACAAAAATAAAATTTGTCAAAATATACTTATATATTTAACTAAAAGACACAATATATAAAAGGTACAAATTGTTACTTGTTGTTTAAATCTATAGAGCCTATAATTATCATACACCCGATTTTACTGTAATATCATTTTTTTTATATATATAAAGAACTATTTCAAATATTATGACTCTGTGCAATGTTTTTCAGTGAATTACGTTTTTGTTGAAAAATCTGTAACGACTCTAACTTTTAGTCTATGGTTTGTACCTGTCGTCGTCGCTTTAGATGGGTGCGCTTGCCTATCGTACGTTTAATTATGAATCTTTTCTTTAGATTTATTCAGTATTAAGTCTATGTTATATCTCATGTGTGGTAAAAAAAAAGTGTAAATAGTGAAATCCTTTGATGGATTTGCCCAATGCTGTCGTCTGCTGAATATGGCTGACGAAAAACTAGTGGTCCTGAATCGTTGTGACAACTTAGGGTTTGGATTTTCTCTACTTGGTGAAGCCGGTTTGCCACATATTATATACGAAATCGAAGAAAACTCACCAGCGGCTCGCAGCGGAGAGGTAAATCTTGATTTTATATACCTCAATATCATTATAACTGCTAACGACTACTTATACAGCTATACTATGCCTTTAATTCGTACTGTTTTATTTTTGTTTTTCGAAACAGGCACCGTATCGCATTTTAATTTAATAAATCAGCTTATAATGTTGCAAAACAGTAGTGTATTCCCATCTGTAAATATAACTAATCTCTCGAACATAGGTATTGAATATCTTGATATCATTCATTGTTATTTTCTTTATTGCATTTTAAATTAATTAAACATAATTTTCTGCTAGTATATGAGTAATTTTTTTTTTTAGATTATATTGACCTGTAGTATTTTAGACTTAGAAAATGATTTAACAGTCCCTCTTTTATAATAACAAGCTAGGACCTTGTAACTAAAGTAATTTTTCAAAATTTTTAATTAGTTTTTTGTCAATTTCAAGTAACAAATAGATATGCGATTGGGATATATGTGGGTATTATTCTCATTATTATCATATGAGCCATGATCATATTTTCTAAAGATATGAAATCAATCTCATTAATGAGAGTTAAAACTACTTTTAGCAGCCCATTCAAGTCGCAAATTGTCCCTTTTGCGATACTTTGTTGAATAAGTAAATAACATATTTTTGAAAACTGAAGGTAACAGAATATCGTAGATGATGATAGGAATTCATCCTGGAGTGTCCGCTTGTGTTTCCCCTTTTCTTAATAAAATTAGTTGTCCAATGAAATAAAATAAAAAAATATTAGATTTGAATGTGATAGTGATAAGAAGGATGTGTAACAGAATAAACAAACAATTAATGAGATTAAGGTGTTTGATAATTTTAATGATTGTAAATGTCAATTCATAACATTAACTGCCAATAATCCATACAAATTGAAGGAGACTTTGTGTATGATTTATTGTATAAGGGAATTTTAAAACTGATGTGACAGAATTTTGTACTTTACTGTGATCAGAGTAATGCTTATCATTTCTTCTTACATACATACTTTCTAACATAGAACAACATACTTTCTAACAGCTTTGCTGTAATATACTTACCTATACTGTACTGTACTAAAATTGATTTCAAATTTGGATAATTGTGAGGTTTCAATGTTAACTGCCATTTTGTTGCTCAATGACCCTTAAATGCATTGAAATTGGCAAAATAATGACCTCATTGCTTGTGTAAACATTATTGTGACACTGTATATTATTTAATTATAAGAATCATAGTAATGTTCTTCTATCATAATAAAATTATTTACTATAATATAGTACTATTGATTATTTATTATGCATTAAGTATGTCAAAAGATAACATTTTACACTTATTAGGTTTTATATAAACAAATGATCATAATATTGATATGATATTACATTAGTATTATCTAATGCAATAGTTTAATTTCATTGCTTGGAACGTGTTTTATATTTTGAAGTGTAACTTGAGTGCACACTACTGACATAGAATGAGACGTAAACACATACATGTGTGATGTGCATATTGTGGTCAACTCAAGGTGAACTACTTTAGGAACTCTCATTTCATGTAAATATATTTCTTGATGCTAATTTGTCTACATGTAACATAATTGCAGAAGTTAAATTCAAATAAGGTGCATTTATTTCATTTGTACATGCCAAACAGATTATTTATTTGTTGAGCAGTTCTACCTTTTTTGGGTAACTTGATGTTGTTTACCCTGAGTTAAATCCTTTAAATGTCATACGAGGATTGAGTGCATGCAATGAGAACATAAATTTCATATAAAATATAATGTTTTATTATGCTGTCAGAGCTTTTGCTGGCAACCTATAAATTCACTTCACTTAGATTGAGAATTGACACCCTGACAATTGTCAGTTTAATGACATAGATAAATTTTATTGCCATGATATGCTGTAATTATGTATAGTCAAGAACTCAAGTTCAAGAGTAATGAAGGTTAAGTTTGAGAGCAAAAAAATATATTTTTTGCCACCTAACAAATTCCATGAAATCATTATATTTTTTGTACACAAAAAATATAATTATTTAAGTCTGTAGTTTATAGTATTATTTGAGTTCAAGGTTGCACTTTCCACTTAAACAAATTCTTACCTGTTTCAATTATGTTTTGAATAACATAAAAAATAATAGGTATTCATTTATGGTACCAGTACTGTAGAATTTAAATATATATTTGATGATTTGATTTGAGAGTGATAGTAAGCCAAGCAGGTATAAGAATCCTAACATATATATATGTTATATATCATATCTATATGTCTTTGGGATTAAGTGTTTTACTTAGTGTGTAATATACACAATGAAATATATACAATTAAACAATTTGCTGGATTCAGAAGGCTCAGGACTCAAGATGGCTGAGTGGCACAAATTAGGGGAGACCTATGTCCAGCAGTGAAGGTCCAAAGGCTGATAGATAGATAGATAAGTAGATAACACTTTCTATTGTCAAAGAAACACATTATCACATGTGTGCGTGTCGGCTATCAAAAGTATGCGCATTTAACACACGTGTACATATTATTTATGCTTCACATTCAACGAACGTGGTGTTAAGAAACTTAAGAAATTATTATACTAACTTGACGTTATAAGAGTATTTAATGGGAGCTTATGGAATCCAAATAATATACCCATGTATAAAAATACAATAACAATAAAACCTTTGTCGATTCCTTTCTAGCATTAATTGCTAGACAACGCTTTGTTATTAAACATTTTCTTTCATTTGGTTGAATTATACAGACATCGATCTTCCCACAGAAATGATTTTCATTCTTCGCAATGAAAAGTAGTCTTTGGCACTCTCCATCTTCTCAACTATCTCCACACCAAAAATCATACCATAAGAACGTTCCGTTACGCCGTGAAAGAACGGCAAAGAAACACACTTTCGCATTTATAATATTATTATAGACGAATAACAAACATTATGATGTTTTGCGATGTAGCGAGGCGGTGTGCGAGGAAATATTCAATAAATAGGATAACTTCATTTCCCTAGGCTCGCATTATGAAGTAATTCTCTTGGTTGGGTTTGCCCCGGATCGCTTCTTAGTTTAAGATAAGGATATCCGGATAAATGGTGTATTTGAATGTGTTTTATTCATAAATGGAACAAGAATACAATTTTGAATAAGAACCCTTTCAGTTCAACGAAAAGTTCGCAATTTTAGGCTTAGACAATTAAAAATCGTCATATTATTTGAGTTAAAGTCGACGTGGAAAAAACAATATTCCATAATAAATGTCGGATTGAACTTCAATTTTTGAAAGTTCATCTGTTATTCTAATTTGCTTATCCTATAAAATGTACCGCGTACCCTCGGTGTGAAGCGAAACACGTTGGAATAAGAACCCATGCTCCTGGTCAAAGCTTAAAGTGCCACTGGAATTTCTATTTACGTCAAAAGCATTGTAAAATGAAAAGAATAAAATCTTTTATCTTTATAATTAAAATATATAATATATCTTATATAACACTGTAACATATAACTGTTGTTAATTTATATATTTTATCGTAAATAGATACAGTAGAGGGGAGAGAGTAGCGGCTAAAAGCCTAAAGCTTACAGATACCCTCGCCTTAAACTGAGACCTACCAGCGAGACATTTGTCGGTAGCAATGATGAAGTGTTACACCAAGACAATTTCCCGACCGTCAACATGATTTGTGACGGGAATTTATAACGCTAATATCCAGCGGTAGACCAAAGGATATTGAATCCCAATAGCGATGAAATTTACGCCAACATATATTCGGCCCCATAGCCTAGTATGTAGGGGGTAGTGACTCTGTCTACGAGGTGAGAGGTCCTGGGTTCATTTCCCGGCCGGGTCAGATAGTTACGTGACAGATAAATGTTTGTTCTCGGGTCATGGGTGTTAGTGATGTGTTATATGTATTGTCCATGCCGCCCGCGACACAGAGAATCCTACTGCGGAGGTATGAGTGTGTTAGTCTTTATGTTTATTGTTGTACAATTGGTCAAATATTATGAGAGGAGTTTCTTTGGGCTGCATCTGGGCGGCCTGGAATACAGACCTTAATTACATGCCAATAAAGCATAATATCTTAAGTGGTGACACAACTCGATTATTATATAATTATTGTTAATACTATAATATTATGAATATTTTAAAGTTACTAGATGTCGCTAGCTTCGCACACATGTGAGAAGAGAACAGCAATAAAAATAATGTCAATTTCCTTCTATCGATGTTTGCTAGGCAACGTTTTGTTGTTAAACACTTGAATTTGGCTTAAATATTCATCGTAATGAGTTTTTCCAGAAAAATTAAATGTTCTTTAGCTTATAGTACTCGTCGTCCTCCCAACTATCTCCAAACCAAAAATCATATTATAGCGACGCTCCGTTACGCCGTGAAAGAAGGACAAACAAACAGAAACAAACTCACTTTCGCATTTATAATATGAGTATGAATTAATATTAGTACTGCTATCCTTATCCCATAAGGAAAAAGAACAATCTAATGATAATATACACTACTATATAAATTTCGTAGTACTATCAGAGATCACTATTAATTAAAAGGGATATGAAATTTTTCCCTTTACAAAATTTCTCGTTTGATTATCCCATCACCAAACACACATACAAAATAAAAAC